>DWMY01001241.1:0-15758 GCA_018249775.1 Heliconius hecalesia formosus | reverse complement strand
TTTAAAAAAACTTTTAGATGTGCTACGGGCGAGTCGTGGCCGAATATAATGTTGGCTTGCCTAAAGCCAGCCAAGTGCGACAAAGCGGCTGAAAAGTCCGCCAACGAGCCCTGCGGAAGTACACTTGCATATGCTTATTTCGTATCATTCATATTTTTCTGCTCTTTTC
The DNA here is from genome assembly GCA_018249775.1 of Heliconius hecalesia formosus. Lineage (NCBI taxonomy): Eukaryota > Metazoa > Arthropoda > Insecta > Lepidoptera > Nymphalidae > Heliconius > Heliconius hecalesia. Next base: position 15,589 of record DWMY01001241.1, on the reverse strand, counting down.
TTGTAAGTATTAAATTAATTTATTATAGGATTATATTCGGAAGAGAAATATATTCATATAAAACCTACATACATATAATTATTTCCAGATGTTGAACTTGTTCGTCGCCGTCATTATGGACAATTTTGACTATTTAACAAGAGACTCGTCCATTTTAGGAGCACATCATTTGGACGAATTTGTTCGAATTTGGGCGGAATATGATCCAAATGCCACGTAAATATAATAAAACAATACAATACCTATTTATTATTTTGAATCTATGTAATTTAATGTTATGTAATACATTTCATTACAGAGGGAAAATTCATTACACGGAAATGTATGATATGCTGAAAAATATGGATCCGCCTCTAGGTTTCGGTAATAAATGTCCTAACAGACTAGCGTACAAGAAGTTAATTAGAATGAATATGCCACTGGACGAAGAGGGGAAAGTCAACTTCACCACAACACTCTTTGCCTTAATCAGAGAAAATCTCAGCATAAAAATGAGATCCGGTAACATTTTTACTATAATATATGCTAGTTATAGATTTATACTAATCAACTTAAATCTTAAATATTTTTATAAACTTATCTAATTTGACAAAAAGTTTTATTATTTCTGTAAATTGTACATACTTATTGTGTTTCATAATAAAAATAAATTATTAATGAAAGGACTAACAAGGAACAAATATCGAAAGATTTGTAACTCCACAAATATGTAACTAATGTTTTATAAATTGATGAAACAATGGTTGAAATTATGTTAATATGGACAAATTTTAATAATGCATTTTAATATTTGTCTTATAGCTGAAGAAATGGACCAAGCTGATGAAGAGCTTAGGGAAACAATAACAAACATTTGGCCGCTACAAGCGAAGAAGATGCTAGATTTGCTGGTGCCTCGAAAAGATGTTCTCAATGCAGGAAAACTAACGGTTGGAAAGATTTACGCAGGACTTCTCATCCTAGAGAGTTGGAGATCGACTAGGTTTGGCAAGAACGAGCCAAAGGTTCCGGTAAGTCGTCAAGTAATCGTTAGAATCTATGCACCCTCGTCGTTTTTATATTTTCTTCCACGTGGTTACTTACTAAAATTGCAAAGTTTAATTACTTTAGGCGTAGTTCAACTGAAGTCGATTAACGTGTGTGGCTAAATTCAAATGTATGTTTCTGCACACTTTAGTAAATTTGTGCCAAGTATAAATTTTCGTCGTTAGGATTATTGAATTCACGATTATAAAGTAGTGTTTGTTGATGGACCCTTAAATTCCCTATGTTTAGATTTATGGAATACATTTAATAGTTAGATAACTATAGTTTGTTGTTATCGTCCCGTGGATGTATTGTTGTATATTAAGGCTTATATACAATTGATAGCCTTGAACAGAATTGAACCACCAAATGGTGATTGGCTATTTATATTGAGATTAATTTAAAAAATTATAAATATTTAACAACAATACAATATCACTTTAGTTGAAATCGACTCTAAACGAGTCGGCTACATTGGTGGTTTACTTTTCAGGCATTCAGCGAGAATAGCCCTACGGCCAATCAGCCGGTAGTATTTAATGTTTTAAGGAACGAAACTTTGACTACCTTTTTCTTGCACTATTATAGATTATTTATTTATGCATTTGTTTTTTGTATAATAAACTTCTTTCGCATCGTGTTTAAATAAAGTTTTTTTTTAAATACAATTACAAAAATAGCGACCGAATTACACGATGGTTAACGAAGATCTTTAATCATTTTACTAGAGTGATTTGAAATATTAGTAATTAGCAGTTTCAACAGATTTAGTCATAGATATTAACGCACATCACCTTGCTAGTGTGGACAAAACTGTGATGACTTCATTTATACACATATTTGTCCAAATAACCGTTAGGTCGTAGTAAGCCACAATCAAACCATATTTGTGACCTGTCCTATAGTTGCAAAATTCGTAAATAGTTTAGTAGGAGAGTTTGTGTGTTGATTCTTTAGGAGTGTCTGTAGATATAGAAGTGTGTCTTTACGTAGATGTCTTTTCCCATTAGTGCAGTGTTTTTTCGACTCGTTCGCTATTTTTAAATTTACTGGATTTTGTTTATTTATTATTATGATATTTCCACATTTCTATTACTTGCAAATGTGCATGATTAAAATTTTATAATATTACAATTCCTATCAAATTTGACTTTATTTTACTATTTCAGTTTATTTTAATTACATTATGGCTCAATTTCAATCATTATAGAAGCTTGATGTGATGATTTTATTGTAAAAATCCACCTCAATGCTTCCTCGCTACGCTATTATTTGCGAACACTAAATAAAATATTAAAGCGTGAAGATTGAAGCATTTGTTAATGAAACATACGCATGTTGCAATGATCAAACTGTAAATACTAATATATGTCATTATCTACATAATGTATATGAAATCATCGATAATACAACAAATGGAGATGCCGAATAACGATTTGTCTCTGGCTTCAAAATGCTGCACATAATTGAAGGCACTAAATATATTCAAATATGCTTTTATCAATTACAGCTCCCTGCAATTACACATTTCTCCGAAGTTTTTCATGTTACAGAGTATACATCATCGTATAAGACAACATTAACTCAAAACATAAAATGACGTAGGTGTCTTAGAGATTCAAACAGACTCTCATCTCTAACACTCCAATGACATTCCATGTTCGATTTCATGGTCATGGTCCATAGTACTTCACACAGAACACGAACAGAAATGACACATAAACGACTCGAGCATGGATATGTATTGTTTAGGAGGTTTGCGCATACTCATGTAGGTAGTATGTTATATTGAAATGGTATCGGTAAATGGTGACATGAGATTGCGCAAGTTTTGGGAGAGTGGGATGATGTGGGGTGCGTGGTGCAGAAGGCGTCGATCTTAAACTGCCTGCTGGATGCTGCGGCGGCCGGGCTGGTCCCGGGTTCGAGGACAGGTTCTTTGAGCCATGAGATACCAGGGATTGGAGAAGACCAACATGAAGATCCACATACTATAGCCAACCTCGCCAAACGTTCAACAAGAAGATCATTCAAGTAAGTTGCTGATTTTATTTTTTAATATACCATTTCTTATATTAAATATACTACATATTTAGTAGAAATACTCGTAATGATCTAAATTCTAAATTACTTTTCCTTTGTTACAGGAACAATAAAAAGGTGAATACCGTTGGTGAACATATTGACCCAATCATTATAACTGTATATTAAAACTTGGCGCACTCTCAGCGCAATGCTAGTTCAAGATTGTAAACGACCGAAACTCTTTAAAATTATTTACAATCAGACCGAATTGGCATTAGCAGTATTTAGTAGTATCTGTAATGTTATGAGTTAAAGTGTTCGATGGCTGAACTGTTATTACGAGTGTACCACAGTACTAACTTTATTAAAACATTTCTTTGCTCTAGATAGTTGGTGTTGTAACATTGTTAGTCTCGCTGTTTCGATGTGTTGTCCTAATGAAGATATTGTAATCAATTATGTTCCTCGTTTCGTCGTTTAGCTTATATACAATAACCCTTATTTCTGTAGGTCTAAAGTATGGTATAATATTAGGGGCTTAGGCCCATTACACGTCTCTTTCTATATAGATTATGTTGTACTGATAAATTGTTTGGTTTAATATTTACAGGTTGTTGATGTTTAGGTAATTTTTTTCAATGTAATAAAACAGTATTTTTGTAGATTATTGATGTTTATGTATAACGAATGTCTCCTTGATTAGGTAAATATAGTGAATGATATATGTTTAATTTTTATAAATTAGGGAATATACTGAAATTGTTGTTTTTTAGACACAGCACTTTTCATGACCGATACACATACACATTAACAATACTATCATCTTCATATTTAATACTTTTAACAGAATTACTCTTAAAATCTATAAAATAAAAAAATGCATGAAAAACTAAACATAATATCGCATGATAATAATTATAAATAGTTTCTTACTAGTAGATCTAACCTCGCGTGGTTGGTAAGTATTCGATGTGTTTAATAGATTCGTATGCACGAGCACAATTGCATGCACTGCAAAGTATTTAGGCACACTAAGTGCATCGGTGTTGTTTATTTAGACCATTTTGTAAATATGGGACAGTAAATGCATTTGAGACTTAGAGACGCGGAACAACCTCTAACTTTTAGAAAAAAACAAAAAATAATCTATTCTAATATTTAGGTGCTGGAGTTACAAGATGTAGGATCTCATCATGCGTCCATGGAATCTTTAGACGAAGCAAGGTTACAGCCACCACATGCATACCAAAATGGACATCATGGAAGATCGTCTAGTTTAAGGTAAGAATTCAAAATGTACTTTTTTTTTCTCTTATTTTTTTTAATAAATATTGTTTTTTTTTTGTTTTTTATTTTATATATATATTTATTATTTAATTTTAGTGTCATCGAAGAAGAAATTGATCTGGAAGATATCGTAGTTGTTCACGGTATGTCTAAAAAGCATGCCAATATGCAAGACAAAACCGGATTAACCATACTAATTTTTCATTACGTATATTTAGCACGATACTAAAAAGATTTAACTTATAACCAATTAGTCAATTATTCCTAGTATCTTTTACTATGATCATGGAAATGTCATCACTAACTACATGATTAATTTAGAATATATATATATATTATATCTATGCCTAAAAAGAAATAATATAGATATTTATGAAATCTTTAATGTGTAATCTAATATTCTTCAGACGATCCCCAAGTCCAAGACGACGAGGGCATTACGGAGGATACCACCACGAGATTGGCTTCTCCGATACAGTTAATAATGTTGTCGAGATAGTCAAGCACGAGCATCAAAGACATGGTCGTACGCATAGAGCGCCCCATCACTATCACCCACATGGTAGGTGACTTTGATTTTATAACGTAAGCTAAATTGCTCATAAATATAGCGTAAAGTATAAGATTTTTATAATACCACATCTAAAGTGAATCTGCTGATATCCTTAGAACATTAATCTTACATTATAATGATTTATCACTCCTTTGATTTATTTTATTTTTAGTATATTTATTTTGTCTTTATTTAATGTCAGCAGACTCACTGGCTTAATGCTAATGCAAAGAAATTTGTTGAATTTACAAACCATCGTTGAAAATATCACGATAATTATTAAGCCTTAAAAAGCTACTTTCTCGCATTCGATATCAATTATTCCCATTTTTTTCATATAGTTTTCACGCATAATGTAACCATAAGCATACTTATTACCTTTCATTTAGATTTAGTTTATAAAATTGAAACAGTTTTGCAAACATTTTTCTTCTCATGAAGGTACTCTGAAAGTTTTGTGAGAAGATGGGAACCTTAGCTTTAAAGTAGTTGTAGATACTCATGTTCCGTAGTTGTAGCCATAAGATTTTCAGTGAGCAAAGCCATTGAGCTGCGACTATATGAATTCTTATTATTAGATGAAGATTGTTTATCTTAGCCTTTGTTAACTATATCACAAAGCTAGTTTTGTAAAATATACTTTTGTAGTTGAGACTTAGTTCTATTGAGATTACTGCTCATTGGTGTGCATTTGTCTATTATCTAATAAAAAAATACCATCAGGCTATACCTATTGTTTAATAATATTGTATAGTTAATTATTTAAGTTTATCTTAGATAGCGAATGAATCAGATAATAATTTAGTACCAAATAGAAGAGATTACCATATTAATACAATTGGCAGTTGTAGGATGATTTTTTATAGTGTCAAAATTGTATTGCCTGCTGCATGCTATACCAACGAGTGCCCTTTTTGGTCGCACAACGCTTTGATTCAGATTCTATATAATGCCTGAAGCGAATGCATAAATTAACATCGAACACGTCATGCAGCATGCAAACGCTTGATGAAAAACTTTAGATTTTCTACTTTTTGTTGAACTGAAATGAATATAGATATAATTCTTGTACTACACACTGTACGCTTTGTGTCCTGCATACTATAAAACATTTGGACACACTTAACTCCAAGCTGAGCAACGTTCCGTTCCTTTGATATCCAAATTCCTCCTATACTGTCTTGATTAACCTTTGCCAGATATTCAAAACTTTTAGAGTCACCTTTTTGAGTAAAGAAATTAGGTCGGTAATCCGACGGGGATAGGGTAAAGCGTGGTGGAAGGTACATGAAGGTATTCCTGACAGCAGGGAAGGAGTGGAGGGCGCCGTACCCCACGACCAGCCTGAGCCAGCCCTCGCGATCGCCCAGCCCGCCACACCACACCTACGGTGAGATCCACTCGCCACACACTGGACCACACACTTTACAGAATACCCAGTTTGCTTTACGCAATCAAAGTACTAAGAGACACCACTGAAACTACTCACACCAAACACTACTGTTTAAAAGAAACACTTTTTGTTTTCAGATGTGGCTCTTAACAATGTTTATCATATTATCACGATTCATATATAAACTTTGCAAGGCGGCACATCCAATACCCCTAACTAAATCTTACGATAAGATATCACGTTTAATAGAATATTAATTTTCAGTCCAATCCTAACATGAAAATCCTTTAATCATAAAAAATACCTATTGTAAAGTAAAGGGTCTGAGTTCCGAAATTCTATCTTTAAGTGATCTGAGAGACCCTTTGCTCATTTGGAAAAATTTGTTTGACAAGATAAGATTTTTAAGATAATTAATCGATGTCGTTGAAAGCTGTGCGCATGAAATACATATGGGGGAAGCTTGCAAAAACAATTGCGGCAATATCCATAAGAAAATTGTTTGCACATCTGTTCGTTATTCCCGGCTATATGATTTTCTTTAATTAATTTTATCTTTCTTTACTTCTTTCATATAATTATATTGCGCCTTAATCATATCATGTTACGCTTGTCTGGCTGATTGTGGTGCAGTTAGCCAGCAGTAAGAACGCTCAAATTATTCAAAGAGCAGTTTGGGCATCAATAGGTGGTGAACGTGAGCGGGAAAGAGAGCGTGAATGGCGGGAAAGGCGAGAGCGGTCGTGGGAACGAGAGGGAGGTAAACGCGGCCGAGGTCGGCAGCTCCCTCCGACGCCCACTAAGCCGTCCACACTGCATGTAAAACAACAACCGTTCAGCAGAATTAGCCACAGCCCCTCGCACGTAAGCAAATCCCTAGAGTGTACAAAATTTAGGAATATGATTCTTATCTTGCATTTATTCAGCTTATACTAAAAGCCACTTCTTAGGTACCTTTCAGGGTTGTAATAAAGGTAGGCAATATTCTAACTTGAGTACTTACATTTTCATCAGTTCTTATAATTCTAATATTTATCCATAATTTCCTCACAATTTTTGGGAGCTATTTTGTTATACTTTTACATAAAAATTTTCCATCTTGATATACCAGATATTTGAAATGTTCAAGATTTTTTTGTATCACCTTGTCCTAATTGGTTTTCTCTGTGTCAGTTATCATTGAGGCATACAACTCGAGAACCATTAGAGCCTCTACACGACGAGTACGAGTACGGTCGAGAAGTTGAAAGACTGATACACAGAGATTATAGATCTAGAGAAAGGTGAGTGGAACTTCGCCAACTCGAATGTGCATATGTAGCCGATGTAGTAAATAATTGCGTACGTTGATCGTTTGTTCTAAGCATGAATGAAACCGGGCGTGAGTTCGGCAGGCGCGGGTGGGGCTACGAGTCGGAGCGCGGCGGGCGCTCGTACGAGGCGCCGCTCAGCTACGAGGCAGCGCTGGCCATGGGGCGCGGCGGCGGCGCGCGCGCGCTTCCCTCGCCCGCCGCGCCGCGCCTGCCCAACGGCTACAAGCCGCGGGCGCGCCACTCCGACTCGGACGAGGACGACTGGTGCTAGCGGCGCCGCCGCGCGCGCTCCCAGCGGGACGTGCGCGCGCCCCCCGCGCCCGCCGCGCACCCCGCGCCCGCCCAGCACGCGCACACCTTCTGACTCGCCCCACGCCAGTGCTCGTGTGTTAGTCACGGACGACTGTCGCTCGCCGGCCGGACGCCCCGAGCGTCCGAATTCTAGTATTTTACAAAGTTTTGGAAAATTTAATTTTTAATTCGCTAAAATTTTACTCTTTGATTTATATTACGGTTAAGGTTATCGAATATAAAACAGTGCCAGGCAAACTTCGTTTGCGCTAGGATTTTTACATAAATGAATAAATTATTAGTCTGTATCGTAAAAGTAAACTTTCTATATTAAATTTGCACTTCATAAAGTCTACATTATATATCGCCTGCTGAGACGGCCCGCGGGCGGCGAGCGCGGCGGTCAACGCCCGCGGCCGCGCTCGCGCCTCGCGCAGACTCCGTCTCATGTTCAAGTTAGACGTTGGGAGATCTAGCATTTCATCGTCGAAACAAATTAATACTAGAAATGTATAAATATTTACATAGCGAATAATTTTTACTTACGATTAGTTAATATATACTAAATAAATAATTAAACATTTTTTATTGAATTTGCTGTCCTTCCCCCAAGTGCTTTATATCTATGTTATTTAAATTTAATACAATTAACTAAATAAATATGAATTATATGTAAACTTTGAAGAATTTCTGCATTATATTACTTAAATTGTTAAATCGTGTGTAGGCCAGTCAATAGACGACGTAGTGTTTTGTTACATTTGGCGATAAGGATTGTTGTGTACACATTTCGGCATAAAAAAGAATAGCATAGCATAGCGAATGTTAGTAATTACATAGTGCCTCCAAGCTAAGTCCCCAGTAATGGCAGTTTAACCTATCTGACCAAATGTGACAAGATGCTCTAAAGAGTCCTTGGCTGGAGTAATAATATTGTTTATATAGATTTTGTCGCCTGGTTAAGGAGAATACATACTATTGTTTAGATAATGTTTAATCATCCATAGACCAAGTACGTATTATATTAAAACTGTTTAAATTTTGAAAATTTTAATAGAATATCAGCATTAAAATGTAAACGACATCCAGATTATCTTCAAAATTGACTTAAAACTGTAGAATGTAATTATTATTATTAAAAGTTGAATAAAACCTAATCCTATAGTGTTCACTGTGATTAATAAATTTATAATTCAAGATTTCATTATTAATATAAATTTTTATTAATTAGCTCCAACAGCTTTACATTAAGCTTTATACGATCAGCAATTTGAATTTTGAACCTGTAACGTAATAATGTTCTAAATAAACAACGACCAGGCACAAAATCAACACCGCCGTTGTCTAGATTTGCTACCTGTTGGTTTACAACTTTCCTACAATATAAAAACACCGTTTCATTGTTCTTAATTCAAATGTCAGACGAATTGTGAGAAGGTTGTTAGCCGACTGGAAGATTACTGAGACGCTCATCATGTAACACCTGGTAATTAAGATCCATTTTCATATTCACCACTGCGTGAACACCTCGAACTTTACTATTGTATTACAAATGTAATGTATGTATTTGTGGACGTTCTATGGATTAATCTATAATAATTGATTTTAATTCTTTTTTTGTACGTATCCCAATATTTAAGTCTACATCCAGAAAAGCTTTACTTAAATATAAACCTAGTTTTGAATGTGTTTTTCGATATATACTTACCTGTTTGCGTGTAAAAGTTCATTTGTGAAGGCAATATTCGACGTTCGAGGTTAAATCGTAAGCCCATGTTACGAGACATGCCGTTACTATTATAGGTTACGTACTTAATACGACAAAATTGTAAATACATAATTTTCTGTGATAACAATTTTATGAATGAGATTTATTATTAGAACTGTGTGATTGCATAAGAAAGTTGTTTATTTCGGAGATGCTGTGTCGGAAAGAATTTAAAAACTTTTAGCAAACGTATGTTGCAGCTATCTAAAATTGTTTTTTTTTTCTCATTGTATTCAAATTGTTTCATTAACGTTATGCATGTCTTGTGACTAAATTATTTATGAATGATGATTGCAAGTTTCATTTGACTAGCATTGATTGTAGATACAAATTTTTGTATTGTGAAATTTAGTTTTATTTTGTATGAATCATTAGCAGCCACGCGTTGCGTTTATCTTCTGATCGATAGAAGCATCTTGTGGATATTTCACATCAAACATATTATCAATATTTCATTTAATACTCTTTATTCTGATATTTGGTATATAGACATGTAATATGATGTGATTTCTCGAATTGTTGTGCACAATAAGAGTTCGTATAATCTTTTTACCCGCAACTCTTTCAATAGATTCATAATCAGAAAAGATTATCACTTCTCCAATATATCCTATTTCAACTGTTGTTGTTCACAGCAAAGATAGTGAACAAGCCGTAGAATTTATATACTTACTTGTTTTCTATTATATTTACATTGTGTTTATAGTACAAAATGTTATATTCTATATTGTGTTATTACCTACTGAGTTGTTGTAATTTGTTTATAAGTTATATTCAATTTCGATCAGATTGCAATTTCTCTAGTGGTATTATACAGAGAAAAATATATTTCAAGGTAATGTTACCTAAACCAAAACGACGGCTAAATATCGCTAGGTTTCTTTGTTTCACTTGAGAAATTGCACATTTGATTTTCACACACGATATTATTATAATAGGAAAGTTATTTAGTGAATAATGTTAATGTTATTGTTTATTTTGATCGTTCGCGCCAACAAGCGCGCCTCATGAAGTATAAGCTCTTGTTACCCCCGATCTCAGAGTCTTAGATTTCTTCTATGTAGTTTTCTCATTTAAAGGTGATGAATTCATTATATGAATATTTATATTGTTATTGTATAGATGTATGGATATTTTCGGTTTTTGTCATTTGTAATTGGGGTGTTAGGTTACAACGCCGATGGACTTTCAATGACTGAATGGTATTAGAGTTGCAGAGTGCGTCGTGCTTTAGTGTTCGTGATGCCCTCTAAAATACATACGCATACGTTAAGACGTGTAAATATTGTAATATATAACGCGGCCGATGTGTAGAGGTCGTATGTGAAAATGTCTAGTGATATGATCTAGTTGATATTAATGTTAGCTAGGTAATCTCGTCCCCAACTGTCCTTGAATTTAAGTTGGGTGTTTCACTGCCTTAAAATAATAAAAAAAGTTTGGTGTAATAGGAAGGTACCCTAACTAATATAGATAAGGGCATTTCAATATTCTTATACGTTTTTTATCATTCGATAATACGTCGCTGTTGTCGAATAATCGATTTGTCTTTCGATTTTCTATATGTATATTCATACACGTCTAAGGTTTGTTTAATTCATGTAATTCGCATAGTACAGTCTACTTATAACTATCACTTTTTCTTAATGCATTATAATAATTACACTTTAATATGAATTTGTTAAATCGTTTTATTGTAATAAATTGTTATCTATTACTGTTTTAACTCATTTCGTTTTTGAGATAAAGCTAAATGAGCTAGGTCACTGCGACAATCACGTAGGTACCTATCTAAGTGAACGTCACTGAAAAACTTTATTCTTTTAATGCCAAACAGGCCAAAGTAAACAAATTAGAATAAGGATAAAAAAAAAATATTTAATAGTTTGTTCGGTTCGATTGCTTATGGTATTCGCAATATATTGGAAATTTTAGCGAGACGGCTCCACTCAATTTGTACTGGCCTGTATAATGTGATATAATATAATGTAACAGATAGACCGACTAAGTTAATGCATATAAATAAATATTGATACATTTATCGTTCGCAAGTTGACGTAAGAGCTCGCGGTGTTAAACCGCAGTGGGATTCCCCTTAATACTTGTAGGTAACCAGTAAGAGAAGCCTTCAGCTTACGCGAACCGTTAGTCCGTTAGTCCGTTTTGAAAGCGAAGTGAGTTAAGCGTGGTGTCGGACATTATGCCTGCCTTGTATCTGTGTTAACGCTTTACCAAGGTTTAACTTTTGTATTAAATCGATAATGATAACTAAATCTAGCATAGAAAGTTCATCGGCAACGAGAGTGCACCATAGTAATGTTTTTTTTTGGTAAGAGCCAACTTTCCAGAATAGTGCATACTATTGATATTGTATTAATAAAGAACCAAAATTTAAAAATTAGTCGATAAGTAATTTATTATCCTAAAACTAAATACTATACGCATGTTTTCACTATACCTACTGGTAAAATGGTTATGTACAATACGGAAGAGCTACTGTTTTATATATGAATTCTTGCTCGCGTGTAAAATTTTGCAGAACGGATCATATTATAAGATTGTACAATATGAATAAATGCAAAAAAAAAGACATTTCCTCGATAATCTATGATATTTTATTTCACTTTAAAAAAAAACAACTAATATTTCATATGTATCCCCATATCATCACTGAGCGTGTCGTTCTGGTTGTTTATAAAAAAAGAATTTAAAAAATATATATAATTCAACAATAATTTAATACAACATGCATACAGTCACTATACAATTTAAACAAAACAAAAACATTAAACAAAATAACTATCAATCAATCAATCAGAGTCGACGTCGACAGCATCCGTGCCCATAGAACTGACGTCGCCGTCAACACTACTCGTTCCTTGGGGCGCGTTATTTCGGTTCTCTTCACAATCAGTCACATCGCGTCCATTTGGCACTATGGAAAAATAAATATAACTATAGTTATATCACAACTGAGATTTAAGAAGATTTATATGAAATGATGAATGCTATTTTCAGATTTAAAATGTTCTGACAAATTTAAATCGTTAAAAAAAAACATTAATATAAATAAAATAAAATTCTTATTTGAAGCTACTTATATACTAATGCCCTACTGCTATGTTAAAATATAGATTAAAAAATATGTTTATTGTCTTAGCGAAACGTCAATGTTCACATAAGCCATTATATTACGGAAGCGCTAAATTGTCATATTAAAAGTAAATGTGAATATAATCAATTAATTTTCTATAATATATATGGGGTGCGCAGCGGCACAAAGTGTGACTGTAAAACCGACTGGTTCTGGGTTCGATCCCCACTCGGGGAGATGAAATATTTAGCTCCAGAATTCGACAGAAAGTGGGGAACGGATTGTCTTACACTAGGCTCCCTCTGCCTACCCTGCTGTGTAAGGGATACAGCGTGAAGCTGATTATTAATTTTCTATAATATATATTCAAAATATAAAAAGATTTTATACATGTTACACTGTTATTTTGGTGTGTGCCATCAGTTTCTTCAGATGTGCTTATCGCTAAAGCGTTCAGAGGTGCGTATGCAGCTACTGCTGATAGGTCGATTAATATAGCCTAAAAATATATTAAGTTTATTTAGACTTTTTTAGTCTATAGAGTTTGATCTATCAAATAAGTTTTAAGTAATTAAGGAAAATCAAGCAGTAAAATAAAATTTAAGTAAGGAAAACAAAGCATTGAAGTAAGTAAAATCTGTAAGCTAACAAAAAATTGATGAAGTATTCACGAAAATAGAATACGAAACTGTAATATTTTTAATAAACTGGGAGATTTCTCGCAACGATTATATACGATAAGATTTTATTTTATGGGTGTATGTAGAGTACTACCTAATGCAAATAGTCTCGGTCGACCTGCTAAGTTTTGACTGCAACTTAAAATTATAGAGCTCAGAGAAGCTTCCATAGTTTCAAACAAACTATCAGATAAATTATTAGTTTTATTTTAATCAGCTTTACTTAAAATGGATATCAGATGATCAGTCAGTCTCAGATACTACAGCAGCCGGCGTCTTTACAAATACTTGTCTGTTATATTTTTTTTTTGATTTTAAGTTTTTTCCATAATCACCGAATAAAACATTTCAATAATCTGGTTCCTTCTACAAAAATTATAACACTCTTTATGGTCCCTTTACTCCAAAACTCATCAATCAATCAAAATAAATTTCAGAATTAGGTCACTCGTGTTCATACAGACTCTAAACACTCGACTCAATGTATACGCTGAGTGTCGTAGTCTAAGCGTACCATTAGACTATTAAGCCAGCTTCACGGTGTATCCCGCACACAGCAGGATAGGCAGAGGGAACCCAGTGTTAAGACACTCCGTTTTTAATTTTCCGCCGAATTTTGGACCTTCATTATTGTTGGTGGCGGAACTCAAAGCCGCACTTTGCCTCGACGCCAGAGCGAAAAAAATGGAAATATAAATTTAAATAAATATTTCATTTCCTCGAGTGGGGATCGAACCCACAACTAGTCGCGTTTACAGTAATTGTAGTAATATTTATTATAATAGTCACTAATTTAAATGTGAAATTTAGTATATTTACTTGAGCATGTAAGACATTGCGTACATAGTGATGACAAAGTGATAAAAATTTAAGATCTCTTAACTTTTCGTACATAATTATCTGAACTAGATTAATAAAATTTCAATTTTACTCAATTTGATACCTCGTTTTCTGGTCCTGATGACGCAGTGGAACTTAGGGAAGTTCCTCTACCAGAGCTATCTTGAGAATGATCGCTATGGATGCCTTTACCATCGCCAGCGCCAGATGTTGCCCCTACGCCTGGCTCGAGCAAATTACCATTAGCGTCTAGTACTTCTCCTAACTGCTCATCTAGCGCATCTGATTCCTCATTCTGATTTTAAATATTATATTAAATATTTTGTTATAGTAAAACTGTATTATAATAGCTAAGATTCGTATAATAACAAGAACATCGTATGATCAAATTACAAATCTATTTAAATATTTACGTAAGTCAGAGCTTAGGACTCCTATACATGTTAGTATCTCAAAAAAATACCAAAATTTTATAAAATGGTCGCTTAATATCCGGACCGTATACAATTCGTAAGTATTTTATGAGATTATTCGAACAAAGAAACAAAACATTGAACCTGGGTTAATTAATCACAATGAGACTACTAAATGAAATATGCCTGCCTGAATGTAATTGTTATACTTTCAAAATTCATCAAAAAAAATATGTTAAAATTATTTCATTTCCCACAATTGATAAGATTAAATATTAAAAAAACCTTATCGCCAACCCAATGGTTGACGTTGAGTTTCACCATCTAGTACTTATCATTCATAAAGAAAATGTTAGTAGCCATACCTGTCGCTGTCACAGATATGCAAAGAAAAAATATATTAATATAATGCAAATATTATTCATATAATATAATCGTCAATATAATATTACAGTCACACACTGACGTCCCGCCACATGTCGCCGTCTGTCGTCATAAACCAGTGGCGTGACTGTAACTGTGAATTATTATTTATTAATATTTTCATTTCTTCGCTCTTTTTCCCGTTGAGTTTCGTCACTCAACACGCAATGCCACGAAAAATTCGGCAGAAAGTGGGGAAAAGAGTGTCTTAACACTGGCTTACCTTTGCCTATTCTTCTGTGTGCGGGATACAGCGTGAAGCTGATTTATTTTATTAGATTTTTTATAATGTTAATAATTCTTACTGATTGTTGTTGGCTCATTGCATCAAATAGCCAATTGGGTACATAGGTGTCTTCGTCAAAGAAACACGACTCGTAAGTATCAGACGAGCGGCCGGATGCAAATAATAATTCTTCTGACGCCTATACAATATTATCTACATATTTTTTTTTTATTTAAAAAGAACGAATTGATTTTAGT
>DWMY01001240.1:0-15759 GCA_018249775.1 Heliconius hecalesia formosus | reverse complement strand
AGTCAATGAAAATCACGCCATGCGTATCCCAAAAAACTGACGCCATGACTTTGCCAGCTGACTGCTGCGTTTTCGGGCGTTTCGGACGGCTTTCGCCAGCTGTGCGCCACTCAGATGACTGCCGCTTAGACTCTGGAGTGTCGTGATGTATCCATGTTTCGTCCATGGTCACGTAACGACGCAAGAAATCTTTTTTGTTGCGAGTAAATAGCGATAAACAACTTTCTGAATCATAGACTCGTTGCTGTTTTTGTTCCATCGAAAGCAATGGCGACACCCACTTGGAAAACACCTTTTTCATGCTCAATTTTTCATGAAGGTTAGTAAATACACTTCCATATGATATTTTCCGGTGTAACAGCTTCCACAAGTCTACACGAGCGTTCCGCGTCATTTGTGTCGGTACGACCACGTTTAATTTCGGCAAATCACCGACAAATCGTTGCTTTTGCTGGACAAGAGTCCGGGTAACATTTTTCAATCCATTGTTTCGCTTGCACGGTGATTTTACTCATTAAAAAACAATGTTTTATCAGAACACGAAACTCGGTTTTTTCCATTTTTTAAACAAACTACAAAACGAATTTACTCTAACCTTGATAACTCAGCTGTTTCTGGTCCGATCGACTTAAAATTTTGACACGATTCAAGCAAAGGTTAGTACTCTAGAAAGACGTAGTTATCTCTGGGTTAGTCTCGGGACTTATTGATCCATATTAAAAAGGTCCCCAATAACATTTATTCTCTCATATTTTACATGTACAGACACCGACCTGTTACAATTTTATTATAAGTACAGCTAATCAATGTAAATTAAAAATAATGTGAAATATCTTAGTCCACTTACGTCAAATATAGTCTAAGAGCCATACAATCACTATACAGCCGCTCGCCTGCCTCTACCTCAGAACCCTATGCCTCTCGGTTTCGATCCTTTACTAGTATGAGGAGGGCTTTTAGACCTGAAAGCCACTTGCCTGCAATAATTATAGTCCAAGAGCCAACAAATAATTTGAACTCTTTCGGTCTAGACCCTTGAAGAGGGCTTTAAGACCTCAAAGCCACTCACATCCATTAATTATAGTCTAAGAGCCAAACAATCGTTATATAGCCGCCCTTCTACCTCTACCTCTAAACCCTCTGCCTCTTGGCCTCGATCCTTTGCTAGTATTAGGAGGGCTTTTAGGTCTCAAGGCTTCTATTCTTTCAGTACATCCGGTAGTTTCTTTGCCTTCTGTGAAATATGAGGCGTATAATTCCGCGTTGAAGTTAGAATTAGTTAATTCGTGACCAATTGTGACCCACCCGGGACGTATTGTTGAATCGCGACCGAACAGATGTACTCTGAAAGTAGAATTATAGTTATTTTTAAATACATAGAAATATTATTTTTAGCTTCACGTGGTATCCCGCACCTAAAAGGGTAGGCATAAGAAACCTGGGAACTTAGTGTTCAGACACTCTGCACCCATTAAGACATAGTGTCTTAAGTTCAATAGTTTCCACCGAATTCTGAGGTCTGAGTGCGTGTTAAGTGGCGGAACTCAACACCGCGCATTGCCTTGTTACTACGGCGAGAATACTAAAATATTAAATATTTCTCTCTTATTACCTCGCTCTGGTAACAAGATATAGCGCGGCTCTGAGTTACGCCACTCAACACGTATTATTCTAGAAAATTTCAGTAAAGAAGATTTGAACGCACTTACCGTCTACGCCCCAAACAGAAGTGCTCCATAATATGAAATATTTCAATAGGCTTTTCAGTACTACCGAACTCCGGGTCTTCTGATATAATAAGATCTATATCTACGTTAGCATGTATGAAGTCACCGTCCACTGATCTTCTCACTGTGCCTTTATTTATGTGAAAAAAAAATATATTATTAGAAAAAACAGTCAAGTGTGAGTCGGTCTCGAGTCACCGAGGATTCCTTACCGATTTTATGATTGTAGGTCAATGGGAAAGAGACTGTTATACACTTGACAAATTTAAAGAATCGGGATTTATGCACTCATTTTGTATGAAATGAATTACACATATAAGATTGTAATGATTTATTTATGTATTATTCCTTAGTACACTAAGGTGTGCAACTTAACACTAATCTTTGTCTTACAAGACCGACAAACAAAAATAATTTACACCTAACAATTCCTCCAAGAGATAATCGAACCCACTACCATTATAAATATAATATAATATTTTATCTTCATGTTGTATCCCGTACAATAGGGTAGGGAGAGGAAAAACCTAGTGTTAAGACACTCTGTTCTCCATTTTCCGTGTCCGTCTTAATTCTGGAGGCATTAATTGTTGCGTGGCGGGTCTTTGCTTCGACACCAGAGCAAAGAAATGAATATGTAATTTTCAATAAATATATAATTTCCTCGAGTCGATATCGAACCCACTACCGCCCACGTTCACAGTCATACACTTGTGCTCCTGCGCCACGACTGGCCTCAATATTTTAGTTATGATATTATAGTTTCAATATTTATTTTTAATACCTTTAATGCCCATTAGGCAATGTTCCTTTGTCCTTTGAAACACAGCATTATGTTCTAGATTTTTTGAATGTCCTGGATTTTTTATGTTAGTTTTGATCCAGCAAATGTCTTCGCAACGTCTAAAGCCCCATTTTTTGAGACATTCTCTTCCCATGTCCAAACCTGAAACATATAATCTTTTTTTATTAGTTATCATAAATAAAACTTATTTTGTAACGTAAAATTGATATATATATTAAAATACGGTACGGTCGACGAGCCGTGGCCGTCCTGAAGGTAGATTTTCTCAACTTTAGCGCGGATAAGCACTCTAGAAGGAAATAATAAAAAATAAGACAGAATCCTAAAATCAAATCTGCACAGCCTTTCACAGCTAACTGCAGAGCGGCCACAACTCGTCGACCGTACAGTAATAATGTGAAAGTTTTACCTATTCACTCTTATAATGCTCTAAAGCGAGCTCTAGTTAACTAAGTTAAACTTTTTAGTTTCACACTGTCCCGCACACAGCAAGTTACAGAAGAAGAAAGCAAAGAGAACCTGGGAACCTCGTGTTAAGACACTCCGTTTCCACTAAGACACTCCCGGTCGCCACTTTCTGCTGAATGCTTGAAGCATTGCGTGTGGAGTGCCTAGCGCAACACAGCACTTAGCTTCGTCGTCAGAACAGGGAAATGAAAATATAAAATACTAGCGGACCCGGACGCGGCTTCGCCCGCTTAAACTATACGAATGCTTATTTAGATATATTTAGGAAATAGTTTTTGAAAATATGTAGCTAATTTAAATGAAAAAAAATTATAAGTAAACGTAACCAAAGTAAAATATTAATAAAAAAAACTAAACAAAACTAGCTACATTATTAATATTATCAAAGTAAATATATTTTAAATATTATAAATATTTAAAAGAATTAAAATTAAATGTGTTGTGCTATGTTTTTGCAAATGCATATGGTTATTTACATAATACTCAAATACAATAAAAAATAATTATATTTTTTGTTTCTGTCTGTCTTTCTATTTCCCCGAGGTAATGTATAGAATAATTGAACTGATTTTTATTGGACTTTCAGTGATCGATTTTACTGATTTAGCCGGGAAAAATCTTTTTACACGTTTTCCTTGCGCGCGTACATAGATACTATATGAAATAACTAAACTCCTTTCTACATTAAATATGATAAGTTTTGCGAGCAATATCAAATAAAATCTCAAAAAAGTAAAACTACAATTTATTAATTGTATAACAACGGTATAGATAACCATCCAACCGAGATGATATAACCAACAATTCTATCCTTAATACTTAAATAATATTAAGCCGATGCCGCGCAGGGCCGCAACTTACACCACACCAAGAAATTTATGAAAATCTAACTAATCTACTACTCGAATAAGCGAAGAACCAAAGAAAAGTATAAATTAATTATAAACAGCAAATAATTACATAAAAATTAACAGTAGTTCGAAAATGTATAAAAATTTACAAAACCGTCAAAGTCATCTGCCCGGTCGCGTCGGTCATACTATGCTGCCTGAAGGCTAGGTCATTTCGAATCAGTGACATCTTAATTATTTATTAGAATGTTATACAGTAAATTATAATTTCAATCTAGATGAAATGCTAAAGGTGCCTATTATATTCATTTTCATAAAGATCAATATCGAATTATAGAAATTACATACAACAAAAACCCGATAAATATAAAGTAAATTAATTAAAATGGTTACTTTTGCTCAACCTTTCGAGATAAACATGGTATATGTATCGCGGACTTTTTAAACATTATTTAAAGAACAATATTTTTGTAAAACATTGTTTTTATGTATCGCATAAGGTTGAGTCGGCGCACGCCATGTATGCGTTAAGCAAGCTCATTTTGGGTGACGTTCTCTTATAACAACAAATAAATTTTGCAAACCGTTGCTTAGCAACGGTCGGTTGTTATTAACATGGCAGAATAAATTGCCTGTCAAATTAAAAAGTATTTTAATATATTAGTATATATCGACAATATTACAAATATGAGAAAAAAAAGTAACCTATGTTCATCCAAAGACCCTCAAGTATCTCTATATGAGTATTTTATCACAATTGAATTAGCGGTTTTGCCCTGATTGCGTAAAAGACAGACAGACAGACAGACAGAGTTACTTTCGAATTTATAATATAGGTATGGATTAGGTTCTATAATCATTGATTTTAACCAACCTAATTATTTTTTTTTACTTTTATGTACAGAATCTATCTTTTCTATCCTTTTGTTATATAGAGATATTAATCCCCTTGAAAAAGAAAAAGAAATATATTATTATTAACCTTCCGAACTGCCACACCATAAAAACACAAAAGCCCTGGGTTGTGCCAGATGATGTAGTTCCAGGGCTAAGACATCCCGCCACCTCCACCCTGCTCCCAATGGTGGCTCTACTAACACCACGTCGAACTTACTGCCCATTGATTTCAGGTCAAATGTCTGTGAAATAATAGAAAAAAAAATTATATACAGTAGAACTCTCTCTCACTCTTGTGTGTGACCTAACTGTAAATGCAATGGTTGTGGGTTTGATTCATTAAGTTAAGAAGTTTTTTTTGTTATTGTTTATTCTTCCTTACACTTCAGACTTATGGTCCGTACCTATTTTGTCATCTTATACATCCATCTTTTAACCCTTAATCGGATACTGGAAAATATTTTCCTCCTAAAGTAATCAATAAATCTAAACATACAAAAGTAATATATTAGTTTTGCAAAGGGAAATATATTAATTTTCTTTCGTTTGTTACAGTAATATATTAATTAATTGTATAAATAATATTATCTAGTAGGACATTAGAAATTTAAAGCCAAACATAAATTATGAAATAAATTGATTTGGTGTACTGCCCATTTAAAAGTTAATATAATTTTTTTTCTTTAGACATTATCTAGAACTAGACTTATGTTATTATATACATATATTTCTATATTTATACAATATCTCCTAAGCGAGTTCAGTTATTCATTTCAGTTGCCACTTGCGAACTTAACTACATCATTATAATGTAAATTTTTATGCATAATAATTTAACCATTCATTATAAATAAATAAATAAAATAAATAAATAAATCGACTTCACGCTGTATCCTGCACAGACCAGGGTAGGCAGAGGGAATCTAGTGTTAAGACACTTTGTTCCCCACTTTCTGCCGAATTCTGAAGGCATTGCGTGTTGAGTGGCGGAACTCAACGCCGCGCTTTACCTCGACACCAGGGCGAAGAAATAGAAATATAAATTTAAACAAATATTTCATCTCCTCGAGTGAGGATCGAACTCACAACCAGTCAGTTTTACAGTCACACTGTGTGCCCTTGCGCCACGGCTGGCCTCAATTATAATTATAAAGAAATTTAACATAATTGATTACAAATAGAGAAGAATTAAGAACTTTATTAAGTTCACTCAAAAGCCTACAATGGTAGTTATAGAAAATATAGTATTACAATATTCTAATTTCAAATTACTAGTACAAAATGATTAGGAAATTTTTGCATTTATTCAACCTTATTTAGTAGTTGTTGAGATAAAAAGGTAACATGAGTCAGTATAATCAAATATAGGGAAGAAGATTTTGACCCAACAAAATTTTAGTGTTCAACGGCAGCAGGAGATTCTTCCATCTTATGTTATATTCTTCCTCAGTTTTGCACATTCATCTGGTGGCGATCAGGAGAATGTGCTGTCTATTCTGATTCTCAAATTCTTAGCTCTATGTTCCAAGCAAGCATTATCAAAAAGGATTCGAGTGAGATTAAATATTGTTTTCAATAGTTAATTTAAACAAAATACTCACTTTTAAATCACATTTCAAATACATAGGAGGTGTGGCAGTTCTAGCAATAAGCTCATCTTTTAATTTGATCAATTCTCTAAGTTTAGGGTACTCTTCGAATCTATCCGCTAATCCTACATCACGGATAAAGTTTTGCGGCCTTTGGCCCGTGTCTACGAAATGCTGGCAATAGTCATTGTGTGGGTTAGATGACTGTGTGCCCTGAAAATATAGTATGTCATTATAAAAATTATTATCAATTTTTTGTAACTATTTTTTGTAACTGTATATGCAATGTTTTGAAAATTAGGTGATGTGGGTCCAAGTTACAGTCAGTCCCGCAGGAAGTGTCTTAACACTAGGTTCAATCTGTCTTCACTTTTATATGCAGGACATGGATGTCGAGGACAAGCGTGGCGTGGAGTTCTGCCACTCAACACGCAATGCATCCAGAATTTGGCAGAAAATGGGGAATGAACTGTCTTAACACTAGGTTCCCTCTGCCTACCCTGCAGATACAGCGTGAAGCTGATTAATTTATTTTATTTATATTTACATTTCTTCACTCTGATGTCGAGGCAAAGCAGGGCATTGAGTTCTGCCACTCAACACGCAATGCCTGCAGAATTCGGCAGAAAGTGGGGAACGGAGTGTCTTAACACTAGGTTCCCTTTGCCTACCCTGCTGTATGCGGGATACAGCTTGAAGCCGATATTTTTTATACCTTTAAAAATGTAGATGAATCAGTATAAACAAGGCTGTCAGATTCTTTATGCGCTGGTTTTTCATTTCCATCCTCACTATATTCAGTTACTGCTTGTTTTTTTGGAAGCACGTCGAGAGAAGTTCCTAATGCATGACGGAGTTCACTCACACTCGAGACTCCCAGCTGTAATAGTAAAATTTGCATATTAAATAGATATTTTAAAGCATGAGAACCTTAGTTTTAATAGTTATATAAAATAATATTCTTTTTTATTTCATATAAGAGCTTATTTTATTAGTATTCATGTATTGTTCATCAGCAAAACAAACATTACTTAAAAGATGCTATACGTAAGTTTTTTACCGTTTGTGCCAGTAACTTTTTTCGTTTTTGTGACCTTTCACGTAGCTCTTTTAGTTTTTCACTCATTTTTCTATTAAAAATTAGTAAATAGCTATAGTTTAGAAAACAACGGAATAGCGTCCTAGCTTAACAAGTTTTATTTTTAGGTTGATAAGTTGTGCTTCAGAAATATGATTTGAGAACAGATAAAAAAAAAATATGATGTCAAACCCACAGACTACATTTAAAAGAGAAAAGCCATTTTTATTTTTATGTATCTATAATATTGAACTTACAAACATATTAAAATATTTATAATTTTGTTATTATACAGTACGCAGTAGTAATTGTTATTTGTTACTCAGTAAACGTCACAGCAAAAAATAGCATATACTTGTAATAAAACTGTGACTTATTAATGTCTGTTCATGGAAGATATTCAAAAATGGCTCCAATAATAATATATTTATTATTGGAGCCATTTATTAATATATAAGAGATTATGCAAACAACGACGTATGCAAACATTAATCTATCAAATTGAAACCGTCGCATTCGCCTCATTCTGAAATCGAGTCGTAGATATTGGCGGCAAGGTTCAAAGTTGTTTAACCTTTAGATGTGTTTTTGTAGTAGTATGTGTTTACGTTATTGGTATTTATGCGTTATTGCGTCACACGAAATACAGGTATGGATAAACATAGTGAAATGAAAATAAAATCCTACGTCTAAACTGTCGAGGTATCTTGATTAATTTCTTTAGGAACTGTCTCTGTTAAACAGACACACTTTGTGCTCTACATATTTTTTTTTTACGATGTTTATCCATACTGTGTTTCGTGTGACGCAGTTACGAATAACGTAAACCATCTACTATTACAAAAATACTACTAAGCGTTGCCGATCTGCCGCTTTTCATTCTCAAAAAAACATACTAGATCGAGAAGGGATATCTCTCGTTCTATTTTACGTAATTCGAAATACAGGTATGGATAAACATCTTGAAATGAAAAAAAAAATCTACCAAACTGTTGAGGTATCTTGATTATTTTTTTTAGGTATGGGTTTAAAATATTTTACCCTATATGCTGTTGCCGTAAAAGGAGCGCTGACACTTCCATCCTGTATATTAAAGGTTTTTTTGTGACTGATGTTTTATATAGTCGCGAAAAACCAAGAGTATCGTGTATTTCATATACAGAACCGTTGTATATGCAATTAATAAAAAAACGACGTTTTTCTTTAAAGAGTTTTATTGTTTTACATTTTACGCAGAGCGGGGTGACTGCAGAAGAGAAGCTATATATATATTTGGGTCGTATTGAAGTACATATGCTATATACATATGTAGTATGTACATATGCTATATATGTATCTATATAATATGATTTATTTATCATGTTATACAAAATATTCGTTTCTAACAATCGCCTACTTTAATACATTTGCCATTATCATCTCTGACATAGTCATCTCGACAGAAGCATCCCGTCCCACACGAGTTTATACATATGGGGCTCGGGTTACCGCAAGACCCGTCACAGGAGCCGCAGCTCGAGAACTCTTCGTTAGGTCCGCATTGGCCTGAAACAAAGTGGAAAAAAAAAACTGGTTTACATTGCATACAACAGAGTAGGCACAAGGCCTAGTGTTAAGACGCTCAGCTCCCCACTTTTGCCTTTTCGATGCCATTGAGTGTTGAGTGGCGGAAGTCAACGCTGGGCTTTAGCCTTGGTGTCAGTGTGAAGAAATGAAAATATTAATAAATAATAATTCATTCCCCCGAGTAGGGACCGGAACCAGAGCGAGGAAATGAAAATATTAAATATTTCATTTCCTCGAGTGGGAACAGAACCAACAACTTGTGGCGCTTAAAGTCGCATGATTGGTGCGCCAATATATTAACAAAAAACCAAAACAAATAGATATTTTTAATATTTGTACTCACAGTTTACATTTGCAATCGTAATAATCAAACATAACATTAAAAATGCAGCTTTAGCGAACGCCATTTTTCAAATCTTGAATTGAACTAGATGCCTCCTCCCAAAATCACCTATTTATATCTTTATTTATTCTTATCTTTATTTATATCTGATTTAAATTCTTACTTATGTTAGAAGTCTTCAGTGCAATAATTAACGTTAAGGAAATGCCTTTTATTATCATTTATGTTTATAATTTAAATTTCTTATCGCTAAGTATCGTATTGAGCAATCAAATATTACAGTTTTTACCTACATCTCGTCGTAATTACCGCCATTCATAACTCAATTTGACAAAGCATAATCTTGTTTTGTTATAAACCTATTTCCTCTAATTAGCCTTTATTTCTATATTAGGTCGTGTTAATCGTATCCCCTAAAAAACTTAAACGTGAAATAAGAACCAAGTTAAATGTTAAGTACCTAATGCGTTGTTTTTTACTTCACCGAAAAATGGAAGATTTATATGGATGGAGAGTTCTGTGTTCCCTTCAGGATAAAATTAATAGTCTAAAATTCAGGATAAAATTGATATTCTAAAATTCACTCGATTTTTTTACGTAAAGTCTTAATTTTTGCAAGTTAGTGTACTTCTTTGTAGCTTGTGCTGGACTATTAGGGTAATTTGTGATTTGGTACCTGATAGTAAGTAATAGCGAAGTCAAATTTAGAGCAAAGTCAAAAGTCAAAGTCAAATAATTTTATTAAGATATTTTATTAAAATAAGAAGTTCCATGCTTCATGTTTTGAACGTCAAATAATTTACCACCAGTTAAATCAAATATACATTTTAACGTCTCTCACAATGATACTTCGAAACAGACTGGAGCGAGCATTTCATTCCCAAAGCGTTTTATCATTTATATAATCATTAATTTGGTAACCTTTAACACACAAACGTCTTTTCACAACTCTTTTAAATGGTGATATAGAACATTCTCGGACGTTTTCTGGGATCCTGTTGTCCCATAAAAGAATTAAATTACGGACTCGATGTAATCGGGTTACAGGTGCAATAAGTTTACTCTTATTTCTAGTATTGATATTATGTACATCACCAATTTTGGCAAACTCTTTAATATTCTTCTTAATGCACATAACATTTTCAAAAATATATTGAGATGCAACTGTCAATATATTTATTTCTTTAAATTTTTGTCTTAACGATTCTTTAGGGCCTAAGTGATTGCGAGAATAGCTCGCTTTTGCAAGACAAAAATTGAGATAATACCGGCTGCATTACCCCAAAGTAGAATACCGTAGGACATAATACTATGAAAGTACCTAAAGTAAACAAGGCGAGCCGTTTCCACGTCAGTTAATCGTCTGATTTTTTTCTCGCAAAAGCTGCTGAGCTAAGTCTATTCGCCAATCCATCAATATGAGGTCCCCACTGTAATTTAGAGTCAATAGTGATACCGAGAAATACCATGGAATCGATAGGATCCAAGGCTTCATCATTCAAGAATACATCAGCTTTAACAATTTTTGTGTTAGGTGTTCTGAAGATTATATATTTAGTTTTTTTACTATTCAGTAGTAAGTTATTAACACTAAACCAATGTACTACTTTCGATAGAGCATTGTTTACATCGTCATATATGTTTTGTTGTCGTTTTATTTTAAAAATCAATGAAGTATCATCAGCAAACAATACTATATCATGGTTCTTTCCCACTAAAAATGGCAAATCATTTATATATATTAAAACAGAAAAGGACCAAGAATAGACCCTTGTGGGACCCCCATACTGACAAATGATCCAGGAGACTGACAATATCTCGTATAACATTGCCACGTGCTGTGACCTAATTGCTAAATTTCTATCTGTACTTATATCTTTGCCTGCGTCTATTCTACATCTTTCTAAACCTATATATACTGTGCTCTTGACTTTCTCCTTCTATACTATTTTATATTTGTGGACTTATTGTGAAGTGATAATATACGCTTATAGTAAAGAAAGACTTATTTATTTTCACACACACCCACAACTGGTGACCCCGACGTGATTTGAACACGCATTCCCACAACTTCACAACAATTCTTTTATTTTTTGTTCGACAACTCCTCATACATGCTCTTTGGAGAGGTCCTCATTCTTTTTACGGGAGCTGCCTCAAGTATCTTCGATACTGTGTTATCCAAGGTCCATCGAGGCTCCCCCCCTACCTTTCTTACCCCACACTCTTGTTTTATAATTTTTTTAACTGACTTCTGTAAGATAAGGAGGTTATCAATTCGACTGTTTTTTTATGTTTGTTACCTCAATTCTGGGTAAAACGATTTTGACGATTCTTTTTTATTTGAAAGCTGAAGCATCCCGTGTGGTCCCATTTTAATTTGATCCATTTCAGATTTTTTTATTCGTGAGAAAATCACATAAATCTTAAATTTGCATTAAGTATGTGCGCGAAAAATGTACGAATAACACAATATTCCGCAAACCGATTATGATGATTCCTTTTTTTGGAAAGAATACATTTCAAAGGTAATTTGGTTAGGTTCTGATTGTGGATCCGGTTGAAATTGAAGAAGTTTTTTTGTTTTGAATTATTTTTGCCATTCTTTTATCACTGATCCTCTGGACGTGCAACCTAACCACTTTCTTCTTCATTCTCGCCATAGCAACCACGCTAGTTTCTGCCACTGTGTATCTATTTATTGCGTATTCAGTCAGCCATTTTCACGGCATAAAATAACTAGTTTCAATTCTTAGAGAAAATTGAGTAACATTTTCATTCGACTCTTGTTTACATTCTTGTAGTTCAGTAAGTGTGTGTATTGTTTTCTTTGGCCAAATTGTGTGTTTCAAAATTCTTTAAGTTTTTCCCAAGACAAAAAATCTTTTATTGAGCCAAATTGCTTCAACTCTCCCCGATAATTGACCTAAAATATATTTAAACAGGATTGGCTTTTGTCATTGTTACCATTTATGATAGATTAATTTAACGTCTCCCTACATCCATCATATGGTTTTATAAATTTTAATAGAATATTAAAATCTTTCCTTTTTGTTTTTTTGTTCTAAAGAATTTAATTGTTTATCATCCTCAGATTCCGACGGCAATTGTACAGGATATGGAACTTGTAGTGAATCACTCTTAATAATTTTAACAAATGAACAAATACAACAAAAATTTAAATTAACTTAGAAAATAAAATTACGTTGCGGTCAATATACATATACAAATAAAATAAGGAACTTATTTAACACATAATTATAGTATACTGATAAAACATATTTATATTTTTTATTACACAAAATAAAAATTAATGAAATTCAATTTAAATTGATTTTAATGCCCATTTCATATATTTTTTATGGAATTTGTATCTAAAGCCAGGCTCACATAACGCAGAACGCTACAGTGGTCTAGATAAGCGCCGTATAAGCTTACTACAGGTGTGATGCGGAGCCTGGGAAGCAAAACGGCCCACGAATCTCGTAACAATTTTTCACAAATAGTCTCTTAATTACACTTTTCATTTTTTTATAAATCATCACAAAGACGTTCCAGGGATTTATATTTTCGAAAGTCCCTTTTACGCTGTTACCACAATGGTATACCGTGAATTTGTTTCGTGTTTTTTTAAAAAAACATTTATTTTAATTACAGTTCATATATTAAAATAAAATAGTATTTTATAGAAATAGTATATATATGACACTTCAAATAGAATTGAGAAATCTCGATTCGCAAATGTATTTGAAGAGTTCGAGTATAACAAACGCTAGGATGCAAGTAGTAATCTGTGCTGCAATCGTATCGAAACGCTGTTCGATTCAAATCAGCACTTGATAAATCTCTTCATATATCTACTTGTTGATCTCTGTTGATCGCGATTTTGCATTGCCAACTGAGCCGCTTCACGGGTTGCCTCGCTTTACTCTTGTGATTGAGAAGCACGGAGTTGAGCCATACCGACGCGGAGCTCCTCACAATATAAATTACTGATGATTATTGCCAAAATTTATATTAGATCGTTAATAAATTTATAATCGTCAAATTTGCAACTATACTTAACCATAGAACTTTTAACCTATCAAATAGAAGCATAATGTGTAGCAGAAAACAAGACAGAATAAAATGGTGAACGGAAATATCCTAATGGGAACGGAGTGCGTCAACACTAGGTTCACACGTTCCCTCTGCCTATCCTGCTACGTGCGGAAAAATAAAAAAAAGAAAAGATAACACGCTGAATGTTATGTAATATAATAATCGATTTCTTACGCATTGGTAAGAAATCGATTATTCGTCGATACGTCTAAAAAAAGGACGGCTGAAATATCTCGAAAGCTTTTACGCGGAGAGAAAGGGATGCTATGGGAAAAGTGAAGCGGACGACAGGTTCCAACATGAATTCAGTGCCGCACTGCGTCTCGTTGACTTAAAATAAAATTGAGTTGTCGAGCTGTCTGAACTGGAGATTCACTACGGAAAGCGGCAGACCAGCATGGTATAAGCCACTGCTCCATGTTATCAGACAAAGACGAAGAACGTAAAATAAAGCGTGTTCTCTGGAGCGAGAATTATCTAATCACCTAATTCGATGTGCTGATATATATTTCGGACTGTCTAAGTCAGAGGCGAAAAAAATCTTTTATGAACTTACTAATAAGTACAAATTAAAAAATAAAAATTATAAAATATAGTATTTATACGGATACAGCAGGGAAAGAAGAGATGAGGGGCGATGTCGGATAAACTTCTCGTGTGTTCGCTTGCTACTGTCCTTTCTAGAAGTCTAGAGAATAGAATTATGTATTATAGTGAAAGAATGAAAATAATGTGTAATTCCTCTATAAAATATATTATTCTACATTAAGTCATAAAAAACGGCTTTAAACATTGCATATAAAGGTATCCTCCTGTAGTATAACTATTTCAAATTACTATCAATAGAGGCTTACGTAAATAAAAGTTTTAATAAAGTTATTTTATAGAATATTTACTATTTTTTTCAGCTTCACGCTGTATTTCTTGACGCTTGATAAACAAAATATATTTAATTTAATCGAGTTGGGATCGAACCCAGTAGCGCTTACAGTCACATGCTTGTGCCCCTGCGCCACGACGCGACGGTCTCACAATAATGAATGCTGCAATATCCTCAATTCTATTAGAAGAATTTTGGGAGAGTGCCAGCGTTCTAGGTCAGTATGGTGACAAAAGAAGGTGAATGAAGTTATATATCTGGGAAGTTTATTTAATAGAAAAGAAGGATACGAAATTGATTTGGATAGGCGAATTGCTACTAACAGAATTAATAGAGCCCTATCTCCATTGCTGAATTGTCAGCATAACTACACGTTTGGCTGTCCACTATGCAGTGCTAGTGAATATATTTTTATCAAAGAGTAGAGTTTTGCTCAAAATACCGAAAAAAAAAACGGAAAACTACGACCTTGAGTTTTTTTTTACTGACGTAGAATCGATGAATACTTTTCACATTTTATCGCAAGTATGTCAATTTTTATGCAAATTCCTCCAATATATGCGAATAAGACAAAGATTCTGGTTTTTGAAAGAGATGAAGAAAAGGCGAAATGTAAAATCAGTGTAAATGGCAAGATATTAAAACAAATGAAAGAAGTGGTATATTTGGGAAGTATGTTCAGTAGAGATGACAGATACGAGAAGGATGTGGAAAGGCGTATTGCTGCCGGTAACAAGGTTAATGGAGCCTTAGCTGCATTGATGAGACGGCGAAACGTCAGCACAGCTGCGCGTTTACCGTAGCATTTAGCGCGCGTTGAGTTCCCCCCAATTTTTATGACTAAATTGACTGGTGAATCTATCATCGTGTCGTGTTGAAGTGCTTAAGGAATTATAAATATACATATATATGTAGATAAATTAGCATATTGTTATCTGATTTTTAAACTCATTCTTATAAATTTCTATGTAAATTGCAAAAGTAAGATAATATTCAATATAATATATTTTGGTGATAACTTTTAAGATATGGTTACATTAAATATTAGTACAGCTGCATTCGAATTCTTAGTATTTTAAGACTGTTTTTCTGATAAGTTGATGAAATGGTAGCTTATCATGTGATATTATCTTTGGAGTTTTTATGATTTTATTTATATCAAAAACATTTGTTAACTCCATAATTCAATATCACATTAATTTTCTACTAATACGAATTTTATGAAATATGAAGAAAATCTATTGTCAGATGATAAAAAGTAATACCTATACAAAACTCTTTCGTTATGGAGTGACTGACAGTTAACACAGAAAATATTAAGCCGGTTTTGTTATATATTAATAAATGTGAGGTAGAATGTAAAAACATGTTACGAGAAATAAATCAGTTTTGGTCGTGAGCTTGTTGTTTTACTACATGGTGACAGCGGTGTTAAATTTAAACAAATAAATCAA
>DWMY01001239.1:0-15774 GCA_018249775.1 Heliconius hecalesia formosus | reverse complement strand
AGTAGGTGATACATATCACTTATTGCAATTACATAGTATCTCTTTCAAAATAGTTTAGAATCATATAGACGATATGTGTTTTTAACGTGTTTTTTTAAAAACGTTACCCGCTTCCGATTTCTAACAAAACAATATAAAAAAAAATATATTCGAAAGAAAATTGACTTTTTATTTTGTTTCTCATTAACGTTTACATAAAAAACGTTACAGTCAATTTTTTTGTTTTTTAGTCTTTTATATAAATCATTTAAAAAATGTTTTACATTAATCTGTATGTAGAATTTTCATAGTTTTCTTTTGCTTTTTAGCTTCACTCTGTATCTTAAATAAATCAGATTAGACAGAGAGAACTTAGTGTTAAGTGTTAAGACACTCTATTTCCCACGATTTGCCCAATTTTTTCGACCTTTATATTGAATAGAGGAAATCAGCTCCGCCCTTTTGAGTTCATAGAAGAGCGGAGAAATGAAAATAATTAATTTCTCCGAGTGGGAAATAAAACCATAACCGTCGCATTTACAGTCAGGCGCTATGTCAACCGCGACACAAATTTTCTTTTAGTATTTTTTTTTCTATTATTTTTTTTGCTTCTTGCGGTATCCCACATATTATTAAATTCTGCGGAAAGTCGGGAACGGAGTTTCTAAACATTAGGTTCCATCTGCCAAGCTGTTTGCGGGATACACCGTGAAGCTGATTTAATTTTAATCTTTTATTTAATTTAGTATTTCTTTAAAGTAAACATTTTTTTTTTACTTATTTTAAAGGTAAGTACAATTCTAACTTACCAAAATCCAAATTTTCAGCACGATTACACAAAAAACTGCACAATTTCAACTAAAATACACTACACTTACACCGAACCGTACTTGGAAGCTCGTAGTGTATCGCAATACAAACTTTGTGTTGACTGAAACGCGCGCACTTCGTACCGCGTCCTCTCGAATACTGAAGGGACATGCGTGGTTTGAATCCATTCAGAAATTTGTGTAAAGCTGTAATAAGCTTTTAACTGATTTTGTTGAAATTTTTTTTGGTAATATAATTAAGCTATACTTTACCACCGGTCTTGTTCGCTTTAAATAGTTAGGTAAAAAAATAACTAAGAGTTGTTACCCGCAGGAGCGCAAGTGTGCTTTTATATATGCGTCAGGTTGTGGGTTCTATTCCCTTAACTCGAGGAAATGAAATAGTTAGTATTTTTGTTTCCTCGCTCTGGTATTTAACAAAAATTCGGCCGACATTGGGGAACGGAACGTGGCTTAATGGCTATGGATTGTCATAATACTAGGTTCCAAGGTTCCCTGGACCTACCTTGCTATGTGCAAGATACAGCTTGAAGTTAAAAAAGAGTTATTAGATGATAACGATATATTTTAAGTGTCTGAATTCTAGTCCCGCTACGTTCAAATTTTAATTCGCCAAAATATTTTTCTTTCATTTACTAAAGTTACATTTTCTCTATATAGAATATCAAGGACATAAGAATATTGTAAATTATTAAGGCCGTCGCTCGCAGTGAGACAGTAGCCGACTGTAACCAAGACGGTTGTGGGTTTGATGCTCACTTAGAGAATTAATTGTTTTCAATTCCCAATTTCTAATTTCTGGGAAGAGGACACACGACGTTGAGTTCCGCCACTCAACACACAATGTCTTGATAATGGGGCGGAAAGTCACGATTATTTTTTATTACAGCTTATTATGTATATAATATAATAAGATAACTACTATAGATTGAGGGATACTTAGAAAGCATAATAGAAAACAAAAATATTTTTTTAGATTTTTTTGTCTTTCTTATTAAAATACTTTATTAACTATAAATATGTTGGTAGTTTTTAAATTCTAATAGAATTGAACAACTTTCTAATCCTTGCAGGCCTTTCCTTGCATGCGTTGTAATAACTATTGGGAGCTATTTAACAAAAAAAAACACATTCTCATTTATATAAATATATTATATGTTATTATAATATAATATATAAGATATTACATGTTATTTTCATTTTTATCTTAAATAAATAAATATATTTTAATCAAATTTATTTTCTTTAAATATTAAGATTGCCCAAAAAAGCTATTATTTCTCTATGAAGATATAAATAAATAGTTATAAAGATAATTATTTAATCATTACACCGTTCATATATGACGAATGTTACAATAAAAAGTAAATAAAAACAATTAAACCGATTTTACCGCTCCCGCCCCGCGCTCGCGTATTTGCTCCATTAATCGGTTAAGTCGTTTCTGAGATAAGCGTCGACAAACAGAAAAACTAACAAACAGACGAAATTTTTAAATATCATTGTTTCTGGTTCTATTTCTTTGTTAAATGCCCCCAATAATAATTTTTAATAATTTTAATGAAAATCGAAAATGCCACTCTATGGTTTTAATAATTTTCACTTTAGAAATCTTAAGTGCGCTGCAAGCATACATTATTTATTAAAACAATGAAAACAAGAACGTAATTTCCTGTTCTTAAACAAAAAAAATAACTCACAAATTTTAAGCGGGCGAAGCCGCGAGCTGGTCTGGCTGGTAAATCTGTATTTTAAACTATATAATATGTATACAGTAAAACGTCGTTTTCAATTAATATAATCATATATTAAGTGAAATTTAACATAAAAATTACATTTTTTACCTGTTCAAACAGTTAAAATTTTACTTTAAGCCCAATAGATGGCGTTGTGCATAAAGCATCATATTCTGAATCGCATCGCATCTTTTTTATATGACTGTTGATGATAATATATATTTTTAAATCACTGTTGTTCATAGTACAAACAATAAAGTAACAAAATTGAATTGATGGTTATCTTCATAAATCATAAGTTTAAGTTGTAATTAATTCAACACAGAGATAAAGAACGACTTGATCTTCAATTAAATACATAGATTCTCCGGTTCATTTGTTGGTTTGAAATAAATCTATATAAAAGTACCTAAAAACATCCTTTCTACGTAGACTCTGTAGTAAATACATATTTAATAATTGTACATTTAGCTAATAATATATGTAACTAATTGAGAACTGTACAGGACTTAATATGCAATCATTACAGTTACTTTACAAAGAATATAATAAATCTTTACCTAAATCAATAATTTAATATTTAAGGCTGTTTCTGAAGGAATTAAATTATTTACTGGCATGAGCACATTTAACAAAGTTTTAAAATGATAATAAGACGTATATAACAAAGATAAGAATAATGTAATGTTACAAAAATATAATAAATAATTACCTTTACGTATCAATGCTCAAAGTATATTATTATAAATATCAAGTTGGTCGTATTTTTTAATTCAAAACAATCAAAAGTCCTTATAGAAATTACTAAAATGTCGGCAATGTGTGTGTCGGCATTATAGTTTTAGTCGTCCAATTCTGTTTATTAAATCAATAATCATGTAGTTCAAGCGGGCGAAGCCGTGGGCGAACCGCTAGTAAAATAAGAAGGCAGTGGAAAGAAGTTTTATGAATTATTTTCGTTTTCTCCGTAAAAATAAAACAAAGCGCGGCGTTGATTTCCACCACTCAGCACACGATGTATCGAAAATTGAGCGGTGCGTCGAGAACGGAGTGTCTATAGAGTTACAACACTAAAATCCCTCTGGCTAACCCGCAATATATATGGGATACAGCTTTCTGTTAACGAATTTTGTATCTAATATGAAAATTATATTAGATTGTATTAAACAAGTAATATACAAAATTCGCTAATCGTTTCCTAATAACCGTTGTGTAAATAGAGATATCGAGTTAAAGTAGCGATTTGAGCGAAGAGGTCAAGCAATCTACTACACTAATTGTTTGCTGAGACGTTCTAATATCCAAGATTTGTGTTTATTTTGTAAAAAGGGGTTGAGTTGTCGACATAGTTCGTACTGCGTAGCTTAGTTGCAACAAGCATGTACAGTATATTTCTAAGTTCGAAACCCATTCTGGGAAAGTTTTGTGAATTCTTCTTTTATAAAGTTGCTGCTTTAGAGTTCTGTCACTCAAAATTTACCGTTTTATCTTTTATTTTATATTATTTTCTTTATGTTGCACCATTTTTTTTGTTATCTTTGTTAGTGGAGTATCTTAACACGAGGCTCCCTCTGTCAAATAATAATAATAATAATAATAATAAACTCTTTATTGTACACCCAAAAAATAAATACAAGAATACAAATAAAAGAATATGTACAATAGGCGACCTTATCGCGGAAATTGTGATTTCTTCCAGGCAACTTTAAGGCTTTGGAAATCGCAAAATAAATTAATAATGAGTAGGGTGTGAGCAATACTAAATACATAAATAGTAAATAAACATACATACAAAGATGCGTACATACATACATACATTCACGTTATACACTTAAAATTTATAAAATTTTTATGTGAAATGAAGATTTATATTTCGAATGATCAACGTTCCTTTTTTGTTTTTTGTTTTATTTGTCGAGTTTTGTGCTCGTTGGTCATGTTCTTTGCACTGCAGTTAGTAGGTTACGTAATACATTTATTGCGTCCTCATCTCTATATGAAATAGCCATTTTTATGTTATGTTCCACTATATTCCACCTATTCTCTCCTGACTGTTTTCGGCCACAGCGACTGAAATCTGGCTAACAAAAGCTTCGTTAATGAGCTCTAATGTGACTGACATAGCCGATTTTTGCAGAACACTTTGTGGCCGAATTCACTGCATGTCAGCACTCCCCCAATACAATTATAATAGCTCGTCTTAAGCTCCCCGCATCTAAGATTGAGTTCATCTTTTCGTTTTATTTCATACTCCGACACCTTAGTATTAACGATACGTCTCCATTGAGGCCGATCAGCTGCGACGACATGCGTGTGGTATGCTGTCGTGTAGGTTTGTATATAATTGTGTGTGTGGTTGGGATGACGTATATGATTACTACAGACTCGTATATAAGTCCCTGAAATTCGTTAATGGTCAGGGTGCGCGAGTTTCTCCCCCTTCCATATCCTTTCTTGATAAGGTCCGCTTTTTCTACTTGTGTGTAGACCAGGTACAGAGTATTGGGGGAATCTATTGAAAGAATTGAAGCACCCTTGTATCGCGTCTTTCTCAGGGAGCGAGTTGTGTGTTGGGCTGAGTAGATTCCGTTATAAAATTCGTTGAGCGTGAATGTCACATCAAGTGGACATCTATATGATCTCGCTAGCTCTTGACTGATGGCCGTCACAAGGTTTGGGTCGATATAGTGCATTTGGAAGAGGTTTAATCTGTCAATGAAGGGTAGTTTGTTTGTGTCCCCGATAAGTGTAAGAATCTTGGCCTTTGATAATATGGCCGCCATTATGATTGCCCCAAAATGGTTCATTAAGGCCTCATCCAGGATAAGTATTGCGGTCGTTTCTGTAACACTGTTTACCGGAATAGAGGCGATCGTGCAGACTTTGATTTTTGCGTCCCTGGTACAACTAAAATTGATTTTACTTCTGCGGTCCTTGGCTGCCTCAGTAGTTATAGTTGCTATCAGATCACTATCGGGGTCGAAATTGTTGACCACCCAGGTGGACTTTCCGCAGACAGGAATGACATTCACCTATTGTATGTCTGGTGGCTCCCAATGCTCCCAGATGCTGGTTGGATTGTTGGAGGTTTGAATGGTGAGCGCTGTGTTAAGTATTCTTTGTTCCAGTGCTACCTCCATATATCGAGCTACGACAAGATTTGGGTTGTTCGAAGATGTTGTTGTACCTGGGTGGGGAATTTGCTCCTGTTGACTTGTCATCCTTGTATACAAAGCCACCTTTTCCGCTGTAAGCCACCATATGGTGGGATTTAACATTCATGGTTAGGGCCTTCCATAATCGACACGCAGTAACTGTAAATGAATCACTATAAAATGATGAGGAATGTTGTGGAATTTTTAGTGCCAGCTGTTATCGGATCCCAGACGGCGAGGATTTAAGCCGCCCTAAAATTCTAAACGTTATTTTAGGTACGGGGGAGAAGTTGGATTGAACATAATACAGTAAAGAAGGTGAAGTGAGTATTTCTACGAAGCCGGATTGGGAGCCACTTGAGCTTTTGTCGGAAGTTAGAAAGAAATTAAAATTAAATCAGCTTCACGCTGTATCCCGAACACAGCAGGATAGGTAGAGGGAACCTAGTGTTAAGACACTCCGTTCCCCACTTTCCGCCAAGTTCTGGAGTACTTACATTTTGATGATGCTCAAGTTTGTTTAATTGTCCCTCTCTTAGATCAAGATAACAAATATCAGCATATTCAAAAATCGGCAAGAGGACAGTATTTGCTAACGCAATCCTAGTATAGGGAGAAAAAAAGGGTTACCGTGCTACATGCGGGATGCAGCGTAAACCATAAAAAATAAAGCGTACCTAGCTTTGCGAGATAGCTAAATATATCCATGTTTATAGTGTATGATGTACTTGCTTTTCTTTTGACTGGTCAGTACATAAAAGTGAATAGTTGCTCTGCTTCAGAGGACAAAACGAGTAAATGTCATTATAAGACACAAAGGCAGTGGAGTCAAAGGCTTAAGGTTCTTATACATATGATAGAAAGATATACTTTGATGTTAATATATCGTTTTTAGGTACCGCCTGTATAGTCGTGGAACCTTTCACTGAAGCATCTGGTAAGATCGGAAAGAAAAATATAAAATGTAGCTCGAGTTCCAAATACCATTCGACAAATCAATTCCCAGTTCCGACAGGCAACGTGTAGTGTTCAACACACGATGTCTCGAATAAGGACCGAAATTGCAAAAGTGAGTGTCGCGACATTTGAAAGTACTTTGTGATAAGAACCGTGTGATAATTATTTCATAAATTATTATAAATAAGTAGATAGCAGTAGATTTGCATTGGCATGTAGTTGTGGACGACGCTCGTTAAGAGAGAACATTATTTCAAAAATTGCTAGGAACTTGACTTTGCTTGCTCTGACACACAAAGCAAAATAATTGAAATTAAAAATATTCTTAATTTAAAAAGACTTTTGAATTGACGAAATAAACACATAAAAAAAGCTACCACCGACTCGGAAAGCAGTTCTGGTAAGAAGAGCAGGCAAGTCAATGTCAATGATATAATTTACTTACCATCAGGTGACTCGAACGCTCGTTTGCCGTGTTTTTTACATAAAAAAAAATATTGCATAAACTGGCAGCTATCCTGCATCACATTCTATAAATATTCTTGAACAGCGCAATATGCTAACAGAAAAATACTTGTTAGTATTTTTCTTACAAATGCTTTAACTTGTGATAATGGCAAAGTTAGAATATACTGAATTTTATTATATACACGTATACTCAGACCCATGAAAGATATATTAACTTTTTGGAGACGAAAGCTCATATTTATTTCTCGTTCCTATGGTATGATAAATATCTATAATAAACTAGTCGACAGTATGAGCAGTAATTCTTCCACTTGAACACAATGTCTCGAAAATTGGTCGAAAAGTGTGGAACGGAATGTCTTAACACTAGGTTCCCGTAAAGATAAAATAAATAATAAATAGAAAAATTATAGCCAACATGTAACATCTGTCGGTGGACGTCACCCGTTAAGAACCCGGCATTATTCTAAAGAGTTCTAGGAATTTTACGTTTATACATCTTGTAGAAAGTTTGCTGAATATTTTAAATATAAACATTATTTGAATGAGGAACGGATAATGACGTCAATTTTATAATAAGATACATGGCAGCCAACTTATTCTTAACAAGTGCTCTGTCCCGGTTTTACCCGGTACATCTAGGTATTGTACAATACAATGGGCTCAAAAGTTATAATTAATTCTTTTTTTGTTAATTCCAGTTAAAGATTCAAATTATCATACTATACTTATCTAAGAGATATTTTTTAACATTTCATTGTAGAATTGTAAAGAACATATGTTTTACCATTATGCAAAAAAAATCAACAATATTATGAAATATTAATTAAAAAACCTTTATGAAAAACAAACTCACTAGATTATTTTTTCGTTGTATTTTACAAACCAGATTAGGGGGGTTATTGTGCAAAATATGTAATACGTTATTTTGAATTATTAACAATATTGATTACATTATTATAATAACAGGAAAAATAAGATTTTACATCTTACTATTCACCCAGACAAAAAACGCGATTGTGTTTTAAAAAATGCAATTCATAAGAAATCGTTTGAGACCAGTTGTGTCGCATAGGCACAAGCGTAGAAATGTAAGCGTAACCGATTCCCACTTGAGAAAAGGATATAAATATAGCACTAGAGAATTATTTTATAGCTGAGTTTGAGTAAATGGTTAAAATGTGTCCCATATAGTTAAGCTGTGGAACGTTTTTATGATATAAAACCTCATCTATTGTAGTCAAGTATGAAAATTAAAAATAATATATTTGTATCTGTCATTATAAATTAGGCTATGTGTATATTTGAATAAATTTTGGATTTGTCAAGCGCTGTTTCTGAATTCATTTAATTGAATGAATTAATTATTATTTGCTTACAAACAGAATACACCGAGATATGACCACGACAGTACTAGGGGAACTCACCCGAAACGCAGATACTGTCCGCCAATGGAGAGATTAAAGAGCATATTCGTTCAAGACCTCTTGAGCAAGCTCAATTTGATTGTTTGTCCAAAATGTCATAGACGAGAACTGAAGGACGAAATCCAAATTGGCACCTACTTGTGCAATTCATGTCGCAGCTCGAGGACATCTCAAATGTTCACGGCTTGACAGACATTGAAGAGATGCTGTTTGCTAGAGTCCATCCTATCCTACGAGTTTACCAGCTAAGGGCATTGGCAATGGCGCTTGACAATGCCGATACACTGGTCACGTACCTACTCAACGTTGAATAAGACTTGCAGTCGCTGGCAAGAGCAGCGTTTCGCGGATTTGCCCGTGATTTGAGTTCGTTGCAAAATAGCAGCTGGGTACCGCGAATTCTGAGTTCGTAGGCAGAAAATATTGGAAGCATTGGTCTGTTTGAAGCAAAACAACATCAATTATCACGACGTTTACATTGATTTGATAGAACTCAATGCTCTAGCTTCTGGTGATGAAGACATATCTAGACTACTACGTCACACTGATGTTGGCGCCATGCACAGCATGTGGCATGCACAGCATGTGGTAGCATATCCTAGTATATGTCTGTAGCAATCCCGAAGAACATAGCTTTCATACAAAACCAAAAAAAAGTAAATCGGACCAGTAGATCTAGAGATATTAGTGTTTAAACAAACAAGCTTCTTTATTATTTTATTATAGATTTGAATAACATCGAATATATTTTTTTCTATAACATTGGTTATAAGCCGTGGGTACATATTGATTACTTAATGCAAATTTACAATTCCAATTTAACTGGGAGTTCGTCGCTCGATCAAAGTAATCAAATTTTAAGAGAATTTTCGCTATTAACTCAGCAAAATTTGACACACGTTGATTGATTAAAACAGATACAAAGTTATTTATGAAGTGGACTTTTGTAGTCTGTTTTATAATCTTAATGTATCTAAAGAATAGAGGCCGACGTGGCGCGGCGGCACAGTCTGACTGTAAGCATGTTATGGATTCGATTCCCAGCCACTCAGAGGAAATTAGTCGCTCTGGTAACAAGACAAAATATTGCATTAAGTTTTCCCACTCAACACGCAATGATTCGAAAATTAGGCAGAAAGTAAGGAACGCAGTGTCTTAACTCTAGGTTCTTAAAATTAAATATATTTTATGTTAAATATATAAAACTGCAATTAGATTTACTATAACAAAACGTACATGAACATTTCAAATGTCATGGTCATCAATTTTATATGTATGTGGATAAAACACCATGACACGGCGGTGTGACGCGTCATTTATCAAAATCAGATTATGCTGACATCCTCCCGCGCCTCTGCACTATTATAACTTTATTATACGAGTATATCTAAATACTACAAGTCTTATGGGACAACATTTAACTTTAACGCAATCGTCGTGGGTTTGATACCCACTAGGGAAAATGACAAGATTATAAAAAAGCTGTTTCACACTTTCCCTTCATAACAGGGTAGGTAAAGGAACCTACTGTTAAGACTCAGGGTGGCTATTGGGTTTTGACAATGATATGAATGAAAAAATGATAAATATCAATTCCTGAGTGGGTATTGAAACCTCGATCTATAATGGCCTCAATCTTGAAATATATGAAAATTACTTTCATATCTCCGCTCTTACGGACAAAGCTTGGTGTAAAATTCCGACAATCAACGGCAATGTCTCACACGATTGAGCGGAAGCGGATCGTCTTAACATTGAGTTCCTACTCTGCTATATGGGACCCAATATGTGGCTATGTTTAATTTTTGTATTGTTTTTTGACATGCCCCATAAAAATAATAGAAAAGAAACATTACATTACAAGCACGCATCTATACTGCATTTAATTTATATTCGCTTAGAACTACTATAAATACAAAATGCGTCGCCATGATTGCATGAAATATAATATTATGTGCTCTCTCCTTCTCTATAAATTATAAAATAAATAAAAATAAATCAGCTTCACGCTGTATCCCGCACACAGCAGGGTAGGCAGAGGGAACCTAGTGTTAAGACACTCCGTTCCCCACTCTCTGCCAAATCCTGGAGACATTGCGTGTTGAGGGGCAGAACTCAACCCCGCGCTTTGCCTCGACACCAGAGCGTAGAAATGGAAGTATAAATTTAAGTAAATATTTCATCTCCTCGAATGGGGATCGAACCCACAACCAGTTGGTTTTACAGTCGCACCTTGTGCCGCTGCGCCACGACTGGCCTCTATAAATAATGTATATATATATTTTTTTGTAGCCTCACTTCGCATAGTCTTTTCCCATGCATCCTAGCGGCACCTAGTATAAAATTATAATATAATTTTGATCAAAGCTACCTACTTGTCTAATGCCTTAATGCCCTTTGACGAATACAGAGTAATTACGTCAGTAATAGCGCTAGGCGGGCTCCGACAGTGTTATCACACTGCTCTGTGAGAAAAAAAAAATATAAATAATGTGTTAAAAACAACTCTTAGTTATTTTGACATGACCGTGACGTGGGCGAAGCCACAGGTAAATGCTAGTAATATTATAATATTATACAGATTTGAGATGATAGCTGGCAAAGTTTTTAATACTTAATTCTCTCTGTTTACACTGTTACACTGAAATTCTCTCTGTTTACACTGTCACACTGTAAAGCAACATTTTTTATAGCTTCACGCTGTATATTGCGTACAGCTGGGTAGGCATAAAGAAGAACCTGGAAACCTAATGTTAAGACACTTCGGTTCCCAACTTACTGTCGAATTGCTGAGGCATTATGTGTCGCGTGGCGGAACTGGACTCAGCGTTTTGCCTCATTCGGAGCGAGGAAATTAAAATAATAAATATTTCTTTCCCCCAAACCCTTAACCCAAAACCGTCCCATGACGCAGTCACACGCTTGTGCCCCTGCGCCACGACAGCCTCTATACACAAATAATATTTTCCTTAACTTTATATAGTAAGTAAAGTATAACAATGTTTCTTGTATTATATTTATTTGTGCCTAAGAATACAACTGAACTAAACCGATAAGCGGATAGTCCACGTAATAGGGAGCACAATACATGGATAGACCATTGTG
The DNA here is from genome assembly GCA_018249775.1 of Heliconius hecalesia formosus. Classification (NCBI taxonomy): domain Eukaryota; kingdom Metazoa; phylum Arthropoda; class Insecta; order Lepidoptera; family Nymphalidae; genus Heliconius; species Heliconius hecalesia. The sequence continues at coordinate 4,117 of DWMY01001239.1, read as the reverse complement.
CTCGTGACCTATGTATAATCTTAGTAATATTTCAAAAGAACTCGATCTCATTATATATTGAAATGCATGTAAATAGTATTACAATATAATATAAATTCTTTTAAAATGCCGTCGTTGCACAGGGGCACAGACTGACTGGTAGTCGCAATGGTTGTGGTTTCGATTCCTTTGGGCTGATGTTGCCCTGCTGCTTTTTTTATGGGACAAAGCAAACGAGCGTACGGGTCACCTGATGGTATGTGATCAGTTCTTCTATTTTAGCTTTTACCTAAGAAAACCTCAGTGTACAGTCACTACGTTCTCCGCTTTCTACCCGACAATATATGTGGCGGACACTCAACGCCACGGTAGTAAATATAGTCCGAGTATAATCATTCCTAAAATGGATATCGAACACAAATTGGATTAACAAATAGATGTTTTGTTACCGTGCCGCGTTGACGACTTTGGAAAAATATCCTCCGAGGAATTGCGTGTTAAGTAGCGGAACTCAATACCGCGACTTCTTTCAAATAAAGATAATTTTATGATATTCGATTATTGATTATTTTGTTCAGTTTCTTCTCCGGTGCAATAAAATAAAAGCTGCTGTTCCATTGAAGTAATAAGCTAAAAGCACCAAATTTCCATTACCTTGAATATGATTAATAAACTTTAACTCAGTTGTGGGTTTATCTCCACTAACTCGTTATATGGAATTAGCTGTAATTTGCAACATATACCTACTATGGGTACTAATTACGTAATGAACATTATAATTTTGTGAACTAAATTATTATGTCTAATACTAACTTTGATGCACTATGTAGCTTATGTATCAAATTTAACTTAAACTTCACTTTTATTATAAAAAAATGGTTACATTTTCATTATCATCGACATTACTGTGACCAGTGTCGTTGTCATCGTCTTTATCATCAGCCTATGTTCCTCCACTGTTCATAGGCCTCTATAAATATTTCTATTGATGCAGAATTTGAACTCCGAATCTCGTCTGCACAGAAACTTTGTTTTCTTATTCTAAGACATTATATGTCGAGTGGCAAAACTCAACTATAGACTTTTCCAATAACAAAATAGCTAAAATATAAAAAAACTAGTTTCACGCTATATCCCGGATATAAATGGAGTAGGCAGAGGGAACCTCAATCAATCAATGCCGTTCTTTGTCTTAATATCAGAGCGCGGAACTGAAAATAATTCATTCTCCCGTGTGGGAATTGAAGCCACAACCGTCGTGTTTAATATCATTATTTGTCCGAATATGGAATAAATTCATATCCCTTCCGTAAACAGTCTGACTCTACCACTTCACCACAATGGCTTAAAAGAGTTATTTAACCGAAATAACATAATAATTTACGGGTACGTTCTCAACACGGTATCCTCTAACAGGATGTCGACGCGAAAATAATTTACGCGAATTTGCAACAACGAGAAATCGTCAACAATGCTTTTGTCGCTCATTTGGAAAGATAAGCCTGAGAAATGAAGAAATACATAAGTTATAATGTTATTCATACATATAATAAAATTGTATTGTCTGTACATGGAAGATATATGAGAAAATTCATTGTCGGAGACATTTATAAATGTAATACAACCAAAAACAATAGTTCTAGATTATTTTTTTGTTTGACTGCCTCTGTGTTTGAATCTCAGAAACGGCGTAATCGATAGAAATACATATTCTATATATGTTTTTTGGCAAACTTCTCTTCACATTTAGTGTTTTTTTAAGTATATAAATAAAAAAATATATATTAATATAAAGTAAGTTCGACAAAATTGCTATAAAATAAATACTTTACTATATTTCATGAAACTTTAGTTGTCAATGAACAGTTTTTAAAATTATAAAGATATAAGAACACGAAAACAATAAAGATCAGTAAATGAATAATTGTGTGGCTATAAATATAAATAAATAAGCGTTACGTCCTAAGTAAGTATTTTTCTTTCCTAAATGTGGAATTACACTTTAAAAATGTTAAAAAATATTCTTTTGAAACCGTTGTAGCGCTGTGACACAGCGTCTGACCGTAAACCTTGTGGGGTCGATTCTCATTTGGATACATTGTTTTCATTGATCGCCCTGGAAAAAATACGTAACATGGCGTTGCGCTCAGTCATTCAACACACAATATCTTAAAAAAATCTCGAAGAGTGGAGACTGGAGTATCTTTACAAAATCCTTTTGCCTATCCTATTATATACAGGATACAGCGTGAACCGGGCTACGGGATATATCTATTATATGGAGTGATGTGCTAAGTGCGCTTATAAAGACTTATTTACAAATATGGAAGAAATAGTCTATTTTTAGAAAGCGGAAACGGTTAACGGTTTTGAAAAAACAAAATAAAAGCACATATCGTGTATATATTTTTAAATTATTCAGTAAGAGATTCACTACGTAATGCAATAAGTGATATGTATCACAAAATAACCTTCCAATAAGGGCCGTTGCCTGCAAGCAGCTATCCTCGATAGGCACAATTCCTTTGCTTTTTTAGTCTTTTTCACCTACATCTACCCTCTTTTACACAAGTTCACTAACAATTTTTACAATTTAACAACAAAACAATTTTTACTTATTTAGAAAACGTATAAAAATTTGAACGCAGCGGGACTCGAACCCGCGCCTCCTGGAAACCGACCAGGACCTTTTATTTTTATTTAGTATACAATTTACATGAATTCTTTTATGAGATTTAAATGACAGGATTTTAATAACACCCCATAGCACATAATACTTAAAAAAGATTAATACTTGAAAGAGGACGGTTACGCTTTTCTCTGGGTTAACCTCAAACTTGCTGCAGTCTTTTAGCTGGGATCCAAGCGAAGCGATCCGTGGTTTAAAAGGCGGTGTCATGGGCATACATCGCAAGTTCGACTTTTTACGCGGGATGTCGCTTGTGTAAAGCGTTTATTATAGTGGTGAAAGTGTGGAGCGTTGCGGCACTCCGGCGCGAACGGTTCTAGAGGACGCTAGTGTCCCTTCTAATCTGTATAGAAACGTCCCCGATTGACACAATTCCATTGCTTTTATAGTCTTTTCCACCTACATAAATTAGCTTCACGCTGTATCCCGCACACAGCAGGGTAGGCAGAGGGAACCTAGTGTTAAGACACTCCATTTCACACTTTCTGCCGAATTTCGGAGGCATTGCGTGTTGATTGGCAGAACTCAACGCCGCGCTTTGCCTCGACACCAGAGCGAAGAAATGGAAATATAAATGTAAGTAAATATTTCATCTCCTCGAGTGGGGATCGAAACCACAACCAGTCGGTTTTTACAGTCACACCCTGTGCCACTGCGCCACGACCGGCCTCAACCTACATCTACCCTCTTTTACACGAGTTTGCTAACACTGCAAAATTTTTCAATGGAATTTTTTGGGACGTTTCCTATTTTAAGGCTGTGTTTATAAATAAGAATTATAAACAATGCAATATCAAGAATAGATATTTTTTTATAGGAAATTTTCCAAGTGGAATCCACGCTCACGGCGTTCAGTTGTCAGTGCCATTATTACTTAAATTCAAAGTCCCATCTTAATTATTTAACTTTCATGAGAAAATCCTAAGCTTAAACATAATTTAGGAGATCAACATCTTCAGTATTTATCTTTAGAAACAACTGAGTAGTGAGTCAGGGTTATTTGTACTTGCGTTGGCATCTTAAGTTACAAATCTGATTTCACTAACTGCCCGTTTCATTTCTATGTTCATTACTTTATACGTGACTAGTCTTCACCCGCTGCTTTATTTGCTTCAAAATTCAGAAATAAAATAAAAAATGCCGCTTTTCCCGTTTCCGTAGGATTTTTTAGAAATCCCCTACTTTATCTACCTTTAAGTCTAGTTGGAGAACATACTTTTTTTATTTCAATCTCCATATACATTTTAATAATCAAGAAATGTCTCTCAGTAATTTCAATTTAAAATATTGTCTGTATATTTGTTTTTCCGGGCTAATTTCCGGAACAGCTGCACCGATGTTTGTGGTTCACTGAAAGATAGCGGGGATTGTGGAGCAATATATAGACTACTCTTTATGCCTTACTTCCGACAGTATCCGAGTACGTTTTGCAAGTTGTTTTGCATGTGT
>DWMY01001238.1:0-15801 GCA_018249775.1 Heliconius hecalesia formosus | reverse complement strand
CATTCTTAAGGAGTGCTTTAGGCTATATAACATTACGGTGTAAGTCTTAGTTAGCCTTAAATAACAAAATTACAATAATAAGGGACGCCAGCGAATTGTTTTAAGCGTGTGCGCTGCAAAAATAGTTAATTAAATGTCAGTACGTTGTATGACAAAAATATTAAATTTTATTAGTTCTAAAAAAAGTCCGCGATACCATATATTTATCTCCTATAAACGACTGACAATAAGGCATTTTGTGACAAAAAAATAATTGAAAATAGTAAGGTGATATTTAGTCGATTTTTATATCATTTCATGTATATTGAAACTAATGAGCAAAAGTTATTTCATAATCAAGGAAATTTAATGAAGATAATCTGCGGCTTTTATAACATGTAATTTGGACGAATACTTTTCGAGATTTTACATTTAAAATTAAAATAATTCAACGCTCTGTTTACGGCCGCAAGCCGAATCCCGCGGGGGGCGCCCTTGCCGCCGGTGACGTCGTATCATACGTCCACATAATGTTCATGATTGAATGTATCAATCTGTTCGCAAATGCAGCATAATAAAGGTATTATAGATGGTATGCGGGCGAAGCCGCGAGTGGGCCGCTAGTATCTATAATCTATATAAATTGATCGCGGCCCAGAAAACATTTGACTGTAAACGCGAAGGCTGAAGGTTCGATTCACACTCGCGGGAGTTATATTTAATGTTATTTTTTATATTTGATAATAAGTCAGGTGATGTTTCCGCCACGTGATTTCCGACACTTAACACTGAGTTTAGTCAGCCAACTTTACTATATGCAGGAGGAAGGATTTTTTAATAATTCCTTTTTTTACATTCTCGCTGTATCTCTCATATAACCTGTTATCCTGATAGATAGAGTGAACCTAGTGTTAAAAAAAAACGATTTTTCAAGCATCGTCCAATTTAGAGACGTCGTATGTTGGGTGGCGAAACTTAACGCCGCGAGTTAGTGTTCCGCTATATTTTAATTTAATTAGAAACACTTTCTTGTATCTTCACTATATTCCTTAACTATATGAAATGATTAGTTAAACATTGAGGCCAGTCGTGACGCAGGAGCACAAGCGTGCGACTGCAAACGGGACAGGTTGTCCTTCGATTTCCACTTGAGGAAATAAAATATCTAATACATTAATTTCCTCGCCCTGGTAAGAAGTCAAAACGCAGCGTAGAGTTTCGCCACTCAACACTCAATGCCTTCAAGACTCAGTGGAAAGTGTGGAACGGAAGTGTCTTAATGAGAACAACGGTTCAAAAGTTCACTCTGCCTACTCTGCTATGTGTGATATACAGCGTGAAGCTAAAAGAAATTGTGGTATGAGTGCCAGCGCTCATATCTGATTCTCTGTCGATTCATATAATTTTAATTTACTACTTTTACACAAACAAATTAATTCAGCTTACACTCCATTAACTTCACTAAGTTATGTAGGTCATTCTTCAATAATAATTAATTTGAAGCGTCAACTGATTAATCATTGTTAAAAATAAATAATATACGAGGCCGTCGTGGCGCAGTGGTACATGCGTGTGACTGTAAACGCGAGGGCAGTGGGTTCAATTCCCACTCGGAAGAATGAATTGTAATTTATGAATGTTTCTTTCGTTGGTAACATGGTAAAGCGCAGCAATGCATCGAAAAGTGGGGAACGGAGTGTCCTAACATTAGGTGCCCTCTGCCTATCCTGCTTTATGTACGATACATCGTGAAACTGAAAAAATAATTAATAACACATTAAACAATAATAATGTGTTATTAATATACCTTTGATTTTGTTATATACGTGTTATAGTTTACTAGAATGTTGTATTTCATTTCAAGAGGAAAAACTCACTAGTGATGTGATACACATTACTCACCCTTTTTTTCAATTTCCGTTCATTTAGAGTGCATACAAGTATAAAAATCCATTGTGTTTAGTATGATTTTTTTACAGTAAAAGTGGGTTCAAAACCACATATTTTTAATAGGTATTTACATATTTATTGATAAAAAAAATTAAACCTCTTCATTTTCAACTATACTATAATATATTATGAGTTTATTTGGTTCAGCACTTTAATCTCAGGAAGTATTGCTTCGTGCATTTGTGTATTACATAGTTCATTTTTCGAAAAGACTAAAGTTTGATTAGGTATATCACGTCAATTTTTTCGATGTACCACTGTACACACAAAATACTCCGTCTTGCGTCGCACACATTTCTTGGTTATTCAACTATATGAGAGAAGTCGCAGGTAAAAGCTTGTTTTTCATACAAAACATAAAATAGTAAGATATGTAAAATAAGTTTTCTCTGCCTATCCTGCCATATGCGGGATACAGCGTGAAACTGCTTTTTTAAAATTTAAAACGAGAAATATTGTGCAAAACCTTTAATATTAATTCTGATCTTGACACACATATATTTAATATGTAGTAACTAAATTCGTTAATTCATCAAAAATACCAGTTCGTTGCCCAATTATGTATGTAATAGCGGGTTACATATGAATGTCACTGTCATGTATTACGAAAGTAGCGGCTTCGATTCAGAAGAGTAATCTTGAATAAAAATGTTGAAAGAAATCTATCCAAGTCTTGGATAGACGTCAGCCGGCGCTATCAAATATACAATATATAATAGCAAATCGTCGTCGTCGTATAAGTATGTCTGTAATTAGATGTTTGATAGATCAACTTGTGGAATATTTATACAATTTTTTTTTCGCTTTTTATTTAAATTGAATCATTGTGTTTTTAGTGACGGAACCTAACACCGCACTTTATGCAGCCATGTTGAAAAAAAACTAATTACAACATTTAATTAATACCTACGGCCATTTTCGCATTATGCTTAATATATGTACCTATTAACAATTCAAAGTGTTCGTGCTTGCAAAAGTTTTGATTTTTTTTTTTTATTATTTAGCTACAGACCGTATCTTGCACATAGCAGGGTAGGCAGAGGGAACCTGAGAACCCAGTGTTTTAAAGAAACTTCCGTTCCCCACTTTTGCATTGCGTATTGAGTGGCCTCCGCCGTATGAGGCCGTCCTGTCACAATGGCAGTTAGAACAGCGTTGGACTGTAAGCGAGTGTTAGAAGTTATGGGTTGATTCCCACTTGGAGGAATGAATTATTTCAACTTTGGTTCCGCCATTAAACTTGTAATACCAGTACTTGAAAAACGGTTAACTTAACTTAAACTTAGCATTAGGTTCCCTCTACCTACCCTGATATATGCGGAATAAAGCGTGAAGATGATATGATACAATCCAAATCATTATATTAAATAAAGAAGTATATATCGTGACCATGACAGTGTAAATCCAATGTGTATATTTACATTGGTTGTTTGTTCGTCTGTCCAAACGTGCGTTGACTTTAAATTGGAGGATTTTTCTAGAATTTTACGCATAATGTCGCCGCTGCTAAGCAAAATCTTTATATTTTTGATGATTTTAGTACAAAATTTGTTAACTAATCTTAATGCAAGCCTAATTTAAAAATTGTTTAAAATACTTTGAAAAAGAAAAAAATAAGACGCTTCGTTCCTGGACGTGTTTGTTTCAGTGGCGGACCTCAATTCCGCGCTTTGTATTATTACCAGAGCAAGGATATGAATGAAGTTATCCTCAAGTGGAAATCGAATCTACAACTAACTACATTTATATTTAAATTATTTTTATATTTCGCGTTTCATTGTAACTTAACACCAAAGTGGATTGAGTGTATGAATACTATTTATATAAAAATGTATTACCACTTAACTATAAGTATCACTTTATCTTATTTAAGTAAATATTTTCACAGTAAACAAAAATTGTCACGTCCCTTAGTTTCTTTATTATTTACTTAAATAATTAATATGATTATCCATTAACGTCTAAAGCCCCTACGTAATATGTACATCTTTCTTCATTTATTAGTTATTAATTCGGCTTTCAGTGGAAAGTCCGAAGTTCATTTCCCGTGTGCTGCTTAGGTATATTTGAAAAAGTTGTTAGCTTCACGCTGCATCCCGCATATAGCAGGGGGTAAGCAGAGACAATCTAGTTTTAAGATACATATACCTACATATACCTACTCCATTCTCGGTTTTTCGACCATTTCGAGAAATTGCGTAACTTAACTCCACTACTATTAAAATTCACAACCGTTGCGTTTACAGTCAGTAGCTGTGACGCTGCGCCACTACGATGAAATGGTTATATTCTTAATTATAGATAGGTTTTTTTTGCTAAGAACCTGCATATGTCAAAGAATACCTACTGCTAAGACACAACGTCCTCCTGTTTTTCGCCCATATGCAATAACGGAGCACAACGCCGCACTATCTTTTTAACGTAATAATGTTTGTATTAACAAATAACCAAATAGCCTGCTGCTACACGCTGAAATACGACGTCGCGCAAAATAAAAAGTGTATTGGTTAATACAATAAAACAATGATATATATGATGCATAAAATTTAAATAACCTTAATTCCATAATTTTTATCGTGTAAAATGTTAACAAACGCTATTGTCTCCAGGAATAAATAATTTCTATATAAAAGTTACATAATGGAATTGAACCTACGACCTCGGCACGTCAACAAGGTCATCTAAGCCTAGAGGCTTGAGGGCAGGTAGATTCACTTAAACAGCAATTTTCTAACTTTCGCAATCAATCGCGCGATGTTAGATAGTTATATGTTTTTACACGTGACGCCGCTAAGGTCATCCATCCGGTTATGAATTAACCTAGATTTGTAATACATTCGGAGAAATTACAATATCTATCTATCTATTTATAAAAAAAAATTAAGAGGCCAGTCGTGGCGCAGAGGTACAAAATGTGACTGCAAAATCGATTGATTGTGGTTTCTATCCCCACTCGAGGACATGAAATAGTTATTTAAATTTATATTTTAATTTCTTCGCTCTGGTGTCGAAGCGAAGCGCGGCGTTGAGTTCTGCCACTCAACACGCAATGCCTCCAGATTTCGGCGGAAACTGAAGAATGGAGTGTCTTAACCTCTGCCTACTCTGCTCTGTGTGTACAGCGTGAAGCTATCTATTTATCTATACTAATAGACTAATATAGAAATAAAAAGTTTGTTTGGTTTAACGCACTAATCTCACGAACGCCTTATTTATTTCCATGTGAACATGGAGGAGAAACGAAAGGTCAAAGCTAGAGTAAAATCTAATCGAGTAAAGATTGAACCTACGATCATCGCATCTGGCGATACGGTCCCATGATAACTTCATTGATTTATTTTACTAGCGCTATAACTCACTTGAACTACAGAATTATTTGCTTACAAATCTGAATTGACGATTTAAAGACAATATTCATATATTGGAAAAAAAAGTTTTACCCAATTCATCAAAATCATTATTTTGAAGCAATTCTATCAATCAAAATATTTTATATTTATATTGATATTTATATATTTTTATGGATTTAAATAAAAGAACGCTTAATGTGAACCTTAACAGTTTGTCAAAATATAATAGAACAGTTTGTCAAGATATAATAGAATATATAATGAAAACTGCATTTAAGTTCAGCTGTTTCTGAGATTAACGAGTACAAATGCACAGATAAACAGATAAAGAATGAAAAAATCAAATGTTTTTTTTTGTATTATATTGATAATGCCTTCCCATATAATATCTTCTATCTACAGACCGATCAGTTACAATTTTATTATATGTAGAGATTATTTAGTAGTATAATAAATACATTTTATAGATATATATTCGATCTAATGAAATAACTATGACTAAGGAAATTAAATATTTAATATTTTCATTTCCTCACTCTGGTAACGAGGCAAAGCACGGCGTTGAGTTCCACCACTTAACATGCAATGCCTATCCTACCATGTGCGTGTGCAGTGTGAAGCTAAAAATATATTTAATATATTTCTATATCAGTTACATAAAGTTCATCATTAAACTCGCTTAACCTCCGAAACGAACAGAAATAACAGTTTTTTTTCTATCACACAGTGAAAGGTAATTAAATTGAAATCTAAGCTTTAATGCGCTAACAGATCGACATCAAGGGCAACAACACATATGGGTATTTCTACCGGTGGCCCAACTTAATTGTTAAGCCATGACTAAAATATTGTAACGTGTTTTTTTACGCAATATACTGACCCGCCTTGAGACCATCGCCGATGGGTAGAACGAGGCTATTTGGACACTTTAAATTAATTTCTTTCAATTATATTTTAAAGGAAAGGTGATAATATTATTTTTTTTTGCATTTTTTTTTATTTTAATATTGCTATACTGCTATACAGGAAAACCTAGAGCTTCATGTTTAGGTTTCTGAATGAAATCCGTACTTAGATATATGTTTTTTGAAACGGAATCGACTTGTAAACTTTTTCTCTTACAGTTATTCTTTAAAAATGCCAATTAATAGATATTTGCCAGATAATTATTAAAATAACAATACTATAATTTTTTATATGTATTTATTTTAATTTTGAAACTGATCACACTATCCCCAGCTCACTCGATATGAAATTTCGTAACATATCTCAATCAACGTGAATGCATTCGCATGCCTTTAAATGGTTTACCAAAACAAATATTATACGGTTAAAATTTCACCATATTTGAAGGTTAAACTTAAAATTTTTATATACCGTCATTAAAATAAAATAATTAAAATATATGTATAATAAAAAAAATATATTAATAATTTTACTTTATGATATTTAGAAAAAAATATATATAAATTATAAGCTATTACAAAAACTACACAAAACAAATATTAACAAACACTTCAAGTCGGTTACGGATAATATAATTACCATATTAATTATACTAATTATTAATAAAGTGACTTTCAAAAGTATAAAATGCAATGTAATAATGGAAAGTATGTATATTTACGAGATTATTTTTTTAATAATAATATATAATATGAAAAATAATAATAAATATATACAAAAAGTATTGATTGTAAGAAAGAAGGTGTTTTAATATTTATAGTAATAATAATATGCTGGTATCATCCAAATAGTAGCTATAAATTTTGAACGTCCTACATATTTAATAAGATTTTTTTTTTAATAATTTCACGCAACAAAAATTTAAAAATAAATGAAAAAAAATAAAAATAATATTACACACTTACCCTCAAAATAACTATATCACAAAACACATACAAAAATTATAAAAGAAATCAACACTATTTCACTATAATCTTTATGATTATGATTATAATATAAAATATTTAATTACAATGATTATATTATATATTTTTTCTATAATAATAATAATAATATTTTTCGTCCGCAACGTACAGTGTCTGGAGGCAGAATGACCTGAACTAATAAGTGATACTTTAGCATATTTAACACGATATGACTGACGCTTAAGACTAGCTATACAATATAGGTTTACCTGAATTAAATTCTTTTTTATGAGACCGTCGTGACACAGAGGCACAGCGCACTGATTATAAGCGTGAGAATGTGAACACGACGGTTGTGGGTTCGATTTTTACTCGGTGAAATGAATTATGGTGTATGGTATTATGAATTAAAGACAAAGCAAATCGTTATGTTCTGCAACTCAACACTCAATGTCTAGGAAATCGGGCGGAAAATTATTAATGGAGTGTCTTAACACTAGGTTCCCTCAGACCACCCCTCTAAATGAGGGATACAGCGTAAGGTTAATAATTTTTATATCAGAATATTGGGCCTCTTCATATGCTAGCCAATGCACATTCTAGCATTTGTATCTCTTGGTATAGGAAAGCGTATTTTTTTAAATATGTATTAAACTAAGATAATATAGTTAAAAACTTAAGAGGTCGTTGTTGTTCAGTAGAACAGTTGTTTTAGTCTGTATTCGAGGATAATTAATAATTAAGGTCCGTCACTCAAAACGCAATTTCGAATTCTGGTGGTGCATGAAGAACGAAATGTTTTCACGCTAGATTCGCTCTGATTACCCGGCAATAGGCGGGAAACAGCGTGAAGCTAAATAAAAATAAATATATTGCGTGTTAGGTAACGGAACTTAACGTCGCAATTGGTATATCTATAGGGGAAATACCTTTATGGTAAATTATTTTAATGCAATTATACTATGATTCAATAACAGAAAGTATTAATACGTAGCCCAAAGCCGTCGTGGCGCAGCGGCACCGTGGCTAACTGTGGCGATTGTGGGTTCGATTTCTACTCGAGGGAATCAATCTGGTAAATAGACAAACCGCGGCGTTGAGTTCTACCGTTCAACACTCAATGTCACTAAAATTGGGCGGTTTGTGGGGAACCGACTACTGACTGACTTACTAACATTAGGTTTCCTCTGCCTACCTTGCTGATACGACAAAAAAATCTTATATGAAATCCAATAAAAAAAAATCTATTCTGACTAAAATAATTAATATATTCTTTGTATGATAGATATTGAAAGAATACGTCGTAACGCAGCGGCAAAGCGATACTATTAATGCAACGGTTGTAGGTTCCATGCCCACTCCTGTAAACGAATTTTATTTCCTTGCTCCCGTATATCTATAAATAATAATACAGTAAAAATATTTTGTCTGTACATTTTGACTGAAATGGATAGAGGGTCACTTAAAAAGATTTTGTTTTTTTTATATATCCCGCACACTGCAGGGTAGGCAGAGGGAACCTAGTCCTAAGACACTCCGTTTCTCACTTTCTGCCGAATTCTGGATGCATTGCGTGTTGAGTGGCAGAACTCAACGCCGCGCTTGTCCTCGACACCAGAGTGAAGAAAGGGAAATCTAAATTTAAGTAAATATTTCATCTCTTCGAGTGGGGATTGAACCCACAACCAGTCGGTTTTACAGTCACACTTTGTGCCCCTGCGCCACGACTGGCCTCAAAGAGAATAAAATAATAAATAGAATAAATGGCCTGGCCTAAAAGAATAATTGAAAGCAAAAATTTTTTTTTTAAATTTCTTGTCTGTCTGTATGTATGTTCACGTTAATCTCCGAAAGTACTGAACCGATTTACTTAAAACTTTTACCAATTGCTTTGTTTTAGCTCAACTTAACATTTAAAGTTGTTTTGTTTCATCAAAATCGGTTCATTAAAAAAAAGTTATCGTCATTTGAATGAACTCAAGGCATGAGATTGTCTTCAAATATTATATAGCAATCTATATCTATACTTTACTTCTAGCAAATGTATAATTGTTTGTAATAAATCTGTTATATGTATTTAGTAAAACGCCGTTTTAGATTAATGTAATCATATATTATATATGAATGTAAGATTTTTGGCTAAAGAATGATGATATTCGAAACGTCTTGATTATATGATTGTTGATGAAAATATATATTCCAAATAATAAAGTAAACAAAATTGAATTGTTAGTGAAGATAAGGAAGGAATCATGAGATAAGGAACGATTGGATCTTCAAAGAACTATCAAGTACATAGATTCTACGGTTCGTTCGTTCGTTTGAAATAAAGCTATATAAAAATGAGTAAAAACATCCTTTTTACCAATTGTACATTCAGCTATTAATATGTATATAATAATCGCGGCATTGAGTTCCACCACATAGCACGCCATGTCTCAAAAATTGAGCAACAGTTCTTATCCTGATATATACGTTTACGTTGTTACCAGAGTAACCACTTACTATAGAGTAACCACCAAGTAAAAAAGAGTACCACTGAAAATATTAAATAATTCATATCCTTAAGAGGGAGTCGAACACAATTACAGTTACACATTTACTGTGCCATGACGGCCTCATCGCCTAATGACGGGGGGTTTTCCATTAAAGACGTTTGAGTCACGTCACTAATCGTCTTTTTATGTATATGCAGTTCCATTGTCATTATGTATGTACGTAGTTCGATTATTACTTATTAAGTTATTAGAGGCCCTCGCGGCGCAGGGGCACAAGCGTGCGGCAGCGTAAACGAGACGGATGTGGGTTCGATTCCCACTCGGGGAATAAAATATTTTACATATTTTCATTTATTCGCTCTGGTAGTGAAGCAAAGTGCGGCGTTTAGTTCCACCACTCTACACGCAATGGTTCCCTCTGCCTACCTTGTTATACGTGGAATACAGCGTGAAACTTAAAAAAAAAACGTTATCATTACCTATTATTCCTATGTTTATTCATTGTTTAATTAGTTTTTGTAGTAGATACAAAAACTAATTAAACAATCAATATCACTCAACACGTAATCCTCGAAAATTCGGGGGAAAGAGGGTTATGGAAGTGTCTTAACACTAACTTTCCAGGTTCCCTCAGCATATCCTGCTAAATGCGGGATACATCGTGATACTAAAAAAAGTTATCATCTTGTTGACATAGTCGCGTCAACGGGAAAAAAGTTGTTTTTGTTTCCCTTGCTATTCAACACATAATGTGTTAAAATTTAGGCCGACATTGGGAAGCAGTGTCTAAAAATAAACGTGAAAATGAATCCTTATTTAAATTTCTACTTAGTTACTTTTACATATTTAGTCTACTTAAATGTTGTAGCCCACGGTTGTGGACTGCAACCATTTTTTTTGCTTCACGCTGTATCCCTGACACAGCAGGGTAAGCAGAGCGAATCTAGTGTTAAGACACTCTGTTACCCACTTTCCGCCGAGTTCTAGAGGCATTGCGTATTGAGTGGCGGAACTCAACGCCGTGCTTTGCCTCCACACCTGAGCGAGGAAATGAAAATATAAATGTAAATAAATATTTCATTTCCTCAAGTGGGGATTAAGCCCACAACCAGTCGATTTTACAGTCACACTTTGTGCCCCTGCGCTATGACTGACCTATTTTTCAATATATTTATATTCATACCCAGTACAAAACTAATTAAACAATTAATATACATACAAACAAACATACATACCATATTTACATGTAAATTTAAAGCCACAATTCGCTCAATTACCCGACGACTTAGCGATTTGAGCAATAGTTAATTACATTTTACGACCTGTGATTGTTAAGCAATGTATGTACTTATAAAGATATATTTGAGCCTGTATTTTCTCGGAAGGTCACCAGTTCGATTTATATATTTGATTTTATTTTATTTTTAGATTCACGCTGCGTCTCGCATATAGTAGATTAGGCAGGGAGAAGCTCGTGGTAAGAAGCTGGAGATATTGCGTGTGAGTGAGTAGCGGAACTTAACGCCGCGCTTCATGTTGTTATATGAGCGAGAAAATGAAAAAATAATAATTTATTAGCCCGAATGGAAATTAAATCCACAACAGTCAAATACTGTACGACTGCGCCACGAAGGCTTCAATATTTTTATTGTTTGTAAACATATTCCTCGGAGATGTTATGGATATTATTATTCGGACCTTGATACGGATATAAGTAAAATATTACATTGGTTTCAGTTTGGGATTTAAAATTCGAATCGAATCAGCTTCACTCTCTATCCCGCAAACAGCAGAGTAGGCGAAGAGGACCTAGTGTTAGGACACTCCATTCCCCATTTTCCGTCTAATTCTGGAGGCATTGCGTGTTGAGTGGTGGAACTCAATGCCACGTTTTGCCTCGACAACAGAGAAATTTCCTCGAGTGGTGATCGAACCCCAGCCAGTCGCATTAATAGCCTCGCACCTGTGTCCCTGCGCCACGACTGGCGTCAATAACAGATTTTTAATATATTCTTTTTTTTAAACAAGCAGTGGTTTTTCCGCCAAGTTCTGGAGGCATTGCGTGTTAAGTGGCGGAACTCAACGCCGCGCTTTGCCTCGAGTGAAGCGAACCAGAGCGAAGAAATGAAAATATAAATGTAAATATATTTTTTTCGATTCTGTATTTTAGTATTTAGTCATAAGAAAAATACTGCGTTATTTTCCACCACTTGACATTTCAACGTACAGCCGAAGTGATACATCAATAGGTTTACCAGCACGCCGTTTTTCGCGTAAAGTGTCAAAACACTACGCCGTACTTTGTTTTACTAGAAAATTAAAATGATTTACTACCACGATTGAATGGTAGTGAATCGTCAACCATCACGCTAACGGTCAGTCGCTGTCTGCTTGCTTAAATGAGATTCAGTGCATCAAAAGTTAATGAGGCTAGTCGTGGCGGAGGGGCACAGACTGTGACTGTAAAATCGACTGGTTGTGGGTTCAATCCACACTCGAGGAGATAAAATATTTACTTACATTTATATTTTCATTTCTTCGCTCTGGTGTCGAGGCAAACGCGGCGTTGAACTCCGCCACTCAACACGCAATGCCTCCAGAACTCGGCGGAAAGTGAGGAACGGTGTGTCTTAACACTAGGTTCTCTCCGCCTACCCTGCTGTGTGCAGGATACAGCGTGAAGCTGATTTGATTTAAAAATTAATAAGAACATCTTTAAGTTTTTTAGATTGCAAAATAAACTATATCTAACAATCAATTTACAAATCGAATTGTATGCTAATAAATAAGATTAGGTACACACATTTTAAAATCCATCATTGTTAAAAGTTACCTAAATTAACCTACCTGGAAATTAATTGTGTTATTGACTTCGCGCATCTTCAGTATTATGGAGGTTAAACAGAGTAAACTTTTTTTTACGTTGTTATTCCGCATACCAGCAGGTAATGAAGGGAATCTAGTGTTAAGTTCCGTTCCCCACGTACCGCCCTTAATACAGTAAAAACCGAGGCCGTTATGGCGCAGTGGCACAAGCAACACGACAGTTGTAGGTTTAGTTCTCATTCGGGCAAATGAAATATTTATTTCAAATTAGCTGTCCGCCCGCGGCTTCGCCCGCTTGTATTACATGATTCATATAATAAACAGAATTGACTGACAACTATAATGAGTTCTAATATGATTTTTTATTACTTTAATCTGTAATCTTCCAATATGTTTTTTTTACTACACTATCGTAATATCTATATGGTTTTATAATTGTTTTGTGCAATGTTGATACTTGATATTTATAATAATATAGATACTTTGAGCATTGATACATAAAGCTAATTATTTATTATACATAGATATATATTTTTGTAACATTATATTCTTTATACCTTTGGTATGTATGTCTTATTATAATTTTAAAACTCTGTTAAATGTTCTAATGTCAGTGAATAATTTAATTTACTCCTTTCGAAACAGCCTTAAATGTTAAATTATTGATTTGGGTAAGAATTAATAATATTCTATATAAAATGATGGCTGTGGTTTTTAAATTAGTTACATATATTATTAGCTGAATGTACAATTGGTAAATATGTAGTTATTACAGAGTACACGTAGAAAGGATGTTTTAAAATATTTTTATATAGATTTATTTCAAACGTAAGAAAAAACCGAAGAATCTATGTATTTACTTAATATTTCTTTGAAGATCAAGTCGTTCTTTATCTGTGCTTTTTTTTTCAGCTTAACGCTGTATCCCCCTTACAGCAGGGTAGGTTAAGACGTTCCGTTCCCCAGTTTCTGCCGAATTCTGGAAGCATTGCGTGTTGAGTGGTGGAACTCAACGCCACGCTTTGCCTCGACACCAGAGCGAAGAAATGGAAATATAAATTTAAGTAAATATTTAATCTCCTTGAGCGGGGATCGAAACCATAACCAGTCGGTCTTAGAGTCACATTTTGTGCCCCTGCGCCACGACTGGCCTCCTTTATCTGTCTTGAATTAATTACGACTTAACTGTTATGATTTATGAAGGTAAACCTTCACCAACAATTCAATTTTGTTTACTTTAATGTTTATACTATAAACAATAGTGCTTTAAAAATATATATTTTTATCAACACTTAATATTTAAAACGTTTCGAATGTCATTCTTTGGCCAAAAATCTTACCAGTGCGATTCAGAAAATTATGCTTTATACACAGCGCCATCTATTGGGTTTAAAGTTAAACTGTAACTGTTCGGATAGTTAAAAAATCCCGTTTTATGATAAATTTCACTTAATATATAATTGTATTCATCGAAAACGCCGTTTTATTATATACATACGTATTTAAAAATACGTACACGTATACGTACGTACTGTATACAGTTAAAAATACAAATTTATTATAAACAATTATACATTTATTATAAATATAGATATAGTTTGCTATATAATTTTCGCAGGCAAACTAATGCCTTGAACATTGAAATGACCATAACTTTTTTTTAATTAATCAATTTTGATGAAACAACTTTAAATGTTAAAACAAGCTAAAAAAAGTAATTGGTGAACGTTTTAAGTAAATCGGTTCAGTATTTTCGGAGATTTACGTGGTCATACGTACAGGCAGACAGACAGACAAAAAAAATACTTTTGCTTTCTACTTTTCTTTTTAAGTGCCCCTCTATCCCTTTCAGTCAAAATTATTAAATGTACAGACAAAATATTTTTACTCTTTTATTATTTTAAATTATATTTATATTTCTTCACTTTGGTGGCAAAGGGTGGTGTTGAGTTCCGCCACTCCATACGCAATTCCTCGAAAACTGCGCGGAAAGTAAGACATTTGTAGAGCAATATATATTCCATGTTCTAACCCGAAATATGTGCGAAAAACCACGTTTGCAGGATGTGGCACAGTTACGGTTTACCAAGACGGATGTGAAATAACTAAAAATTATTCTATTAATTCTCCGCGTAATCAAAATCTATAGAATATTTCCCGTAGACTGTTATAAAATTTAGGACGGAATAGGAAAATTTATTAGTTATTTATTAGTTAATTTTTTACTAAATATAGTAGGTAAAATGTTTCAAACACAATTCAAACAAAATTGGTACAGAACCCTCTGTGGGCGAGTCCCACTCGCGCTTGGTCGGTTTTTTCTTAAATATGCTTAAATAAGCATTCGTATATTTCAAGCGGGCGTAGCCGCACGAGGTCCGCTAATAAATAATAATTCCCTCGATCAATCAATATCTTTATTCATTACAAATTTTTAGTATGCAATTATATATAAATTAGTACATTTTTTTTATTAGCTTCACACTGTATCCCGCAAACAGCAGGGTAGGCAGAGGGAACCTAGTGTTATGATATTCCGTTCCCCACTTTCTGCCGAATTCTGGAGGCATTGCGTGTTGTGTGGCGGAACTCAACGCCGCGCTTAGCCTCGACACCAGAGCGAAGAAATTGAAATATAAATTTAAGTAAATATTTCATCTTCTCGAGTGGGGATCGAACCCACAACCAGTTGGTTTGACACTCGCACCTCATGCCGCTGTGCCACGACTGGCCTCACATAAAAAAATAATGAATAGTAATAGTTATTTTTATAGTGTCTTATGTTGAAAGCATAAAAACGTATCTTTTGTAACTTTTTTAAATATGTATATTATTTACAAACTTGTTAAAATATGATTTCGTAGGAGGATGTCTATCTGTCTGTCTGCCTGTAAACAAAAAGTGGCATTGAATTTCACCATCAAACATACTTATATCAACAATCAAGATAATGATATTTTTTTTTTAAGTGATACATATAAAAGTATCACTTAAAAAATGGGCCCCGACTGCTAATAATAATAAATTAGCTAGATTGCTTTGTTCTTTTTGGTTTTTATGCGGCCGAGTTTGTTGCTTTCTATATTTTTTTTTTTTAAATTCAGGCGTTTAGTTTAGGCTTATTACTAGTGTAGGGTAGACTGGGGCTTTCTGTAACATTTTTTATGAATATTTCTATATTTCAAAAACCCTACATATTCTAGAGAGGCCGGTCGTGGCGCAGCGGCACGAGGTGTGACTGCAAAACCGACTGGTTGTGGGTTCGATCCCCACTCGAGGAGATGAAATATTTACTTAAATTTATATTTCCATTTCTTCGCTCTGGTG
>DWMY01001237.1:0-15806 GCA_018249775.1 Heliconius hecalesia formosus | reverse complement strand
TTTGGTCTTGTCTCGTCTTATGTCAACGTTAGTAAATATTATACAGAGTATCATAGATTTTTGAACATTTTTAAAGTGTTATTCCACACTTAGGAAAGAAAAATACTTATTTAGAAAACGTATAAAATTTGAACGCAGCGGGACTCGAACCCGCGCCTCCTGGAAACCGACCAGGCGCTCTGACCACTAAGCCATGCGTTCTCGCCAAGCTACGTCGAAATTTTTATACGCTTGTTACAACTTTTTAAATGCTAACAACATAAATACGTTGTAACAAGCGTATAAAAATTTCGACGTAGCTTGGCGAGAACGCATGGCTTAGTGGTCAGAGTGCCTGGTCGGTTACCAGGAGACGCGGGTTCGAGTCCCGCTGCGTTCAAATTTTTATACGTTTTCTAAATAAGTATCATAGATTTTCCTTTAGATTTTTTCTTAAATAAAATAAAAAAAACATAGTGAAAATACAGAATATAAACATTTGCGCTGTAACTGTAATTATTCTGTAATTTTTAGAAAACACACAAACAATTTTTACTTGAAAAGAATTAACTTCACAGAAGATACAATTTTAAAAATTAAATAACATTCTCAACTTCGTAATTGAAATGTCACTACAAGAAAGTTTTTCAAGTAAAGGAAAAAGTTAATTGAAATAAAATATTATAATTTATTAGTAGTAGTTAACATATTTTTTTTTGTTTTCATATTCGCTGAAATTTCGTCTTTCATTTATATACATTGGGAAAGGAACAGAAGGGTAATCGTAGTTTGTCATATAATTCCTTTAAATTTCACGTTTAAGCAAACTATTAAGTATAAATAAAACTATTAAAAATAATGTAGAGGCCAGCCGTGGCACGAAGTGTGACTGTAAAGCCGACTGGTTGTGGGTTCGATCCCTACTCGAGGAGATGAAATAGTTACTTAAATTTATATTTCCATTTCTTCGCTCTGGTGTCGAGGCTAGACGCGGCGTCGAGTTCTGCCACTCAACACGCAATACCTCCAGAATTCGGCAGAAAGTGAGGAACGGAGGGTCTTAACACTAGGTTCCCTCTGCTTACCCTGCTGTGTGCGGGATACAGCGTGAAGCTGATTTATTTAATTTTTTATTAAATACAAATAAATATTGGCAAAGCCGGGCGCTGAGTCCTATCACTCAACACGCTACGTAAATTCTGTTTAGTTAATTCGTTGCTATATTTCTATAGAGTACTTAGTGGTCCTTAACATCAAAATCAAATCGAAAGTCGTCATAATTATTATTCTAAATACAAAAAATATATTGAAAAACACTTCACTTCGCATGTGAAACTCAATTTAGCTTAGCTGAAAATTTCTTCTTTCAGCTTCAAAAACACAAGAAAAATTTAAACCGTTCCAAGAAAGAGAAACTTATAAAGATTTATTCTTACATCTACAAAACATAAATTGAAAGTTTCCAAGTAACATTCACCAGGCATCTTAAACAGTGTACAAGAAAGATAAAATACAAGTACTAGCGACGAGTCTCTGTGTTAGTTAATCAAACTGTTACATTAAGTGAAAAAGAAAGTAAGTTACAAATGAAATGCTGTTTTTTTATACCACACGATTACTTTCGTTTTATTTATTGTAGCCACTAAAAATGTGATGAGTTTTGTTAATTTTAATTATTCTAATAATGTTTCTTATTCTTGTAGTGAGATTCCAATTACTATGTCGAGAATGCTATTTAATTTTTAAAATTCTATCTTATATGAAGTTTATTCTTTTCAAATTTAAATTGTATGCGTGTTTTCTATGAATTACAGTTATAGGGCAAATGCTTATACAAAAAAGTATATTACTTTCTATTTTAATATATTATTGTTAGTAAGTAATTGATGTTCCATTAAGAATGATGAGTCTTATTCTAAATTCTATTTTATTTTTTTTAGCTTCACGCTATATCCCGCACATAATTAGGCAGAAGGAAACTGGAAACCTAGTTCTAATATATCTATCGTTCCACATTAAGACACTTCAGTTCCCCACTCTCCGCCAAATTCAGCATTACATTTTATATTATTTTACTTTAAAGTTTTTTGGTTATGATTAAAATGAGTATTCTACACTTTTGAGATTAGATAACAGTAAAATATTAATGTAGATATAGTGTATCGCTTGGAATTGTCTAACCGTCAGTTAATTAATATATTAAAAAATATATATATATATGTTGCAAATATTCATAATAAACATTACATTTAATCTTTATTGGGCGTATCTTAGCATTCGAGGTGAAGTTACTCCGCTTCCCTCACATTACTATCGCCTTGTGGCTATTAATAAAGTCTCAGAGCGCAATAAAAGCTGCTTATACGATATATTGTGTGCAATAGCACCATTAGAGCCCGCAGAGCAAACATCTCGACGGAGCTATGGTTGTTCGGCCTACATAAACTTGGTGGATGTGAAAATTATAATTATTTCTACAATGTAATTGTTAATGTAACAGGATCTTGATAGTAGGCTTTTCTATAACTGAAATTAAAATACCATTGTGGCGCAGAGGCTTAAGGGTGTGACTGTAACGCGACGGTTGAGGGTTCGAGTCCCGATCGGGTGAATTAATTATTATTTATTAATATTTTCATTTCTTCTCTCTGGCACCAAGGCAAAAGCCCGGCGTGAGTTCCGCCACTCAACGCCTCGTAAAATTCGGCGGAAATTGGACAATAGCGTATCCTAACACACTAGGTTGCTTCTGTCTACCCTACTATATGCGGGATGAAGCGTAAAGCTGAAATTAAATATATATTAAAAGTTAAATATTGATATACAATTGATTGTTAAAATTGCAACAAAAGGTTTATTTACTTAACACATTTTAAGTCGATCAATCTATTGATAAATTAAAAGTAAAATCCAATTGAATAAGCCAAATTTAAAAGAAAGCCAGGTCCTTGAAACTTGGCTTCAGTTATGTAAGACTACATTTTTAGTCTAAAAATATGTCTTACCGCGTGGCGTTGATATGCCCCACTTAACATGCAACATTTCGAAAATTTATTGATGAATGAGAAACGGATTGTTTTAAAAACCTTCCCTGCTATTTACAGAATACAGTGTGAAACCTAAAAATCTTATCTTTTTTTATTCTTACGAATAATGTGATACTGTACTTTACTCTACAATTTGAAAAGTCTTCAAGCTCTGTCAAAGCCTCCTTATTTCTTTCTTTCTTCGTATATTTTTGATCTCGATACTATAAAATAAACAGACCATATACTCGAACAAACTTTACATTCGCTTCATATTTTAAATTTCAAAATAGACAATGTTTCATTCAAATAAAAGGGGAAAGCTTGTAGCTTTATTTCAAGTCAGAAGTTAATACTGCCTACATTTTAAGCAAGTATCTCATATAATTTTATTATATATTTTATTTACAATAAAAATTGTTTCCATCTTTTATTTAGTTTTATACAAATAAACATTTATGCTTTACAATTGTTCAAATCAAAATTATAGATAAACGAAAAAATATTTTGTTTTTTAGTTTCCAAAATAACTAAATCGTGTAAATCTGTTCAACGCATTTTGACTAAAATTCTCGTCGGATATCCGGTACCCGTGCGGATCAATGAACATAAACGTTATATGGAGACACGTGACCCATTCCTTTCACCGATCCTATCTCACCTCACTAATGTCTGACGTTGGTTTTAATATATGTTCCATTGCAGTTTTATGTGAAATAATATTTGTATTCCAAATTAGCTTCACTCTGTGTCCCACACACAAGAGGGTCGGCAGAGGGAACCTAGTGTTAAGACATTCCGTTCCCCAGTTTTCGCCGAATTCTGGGGGCATTGCGTATTGAGCGGCGGGACTCATATCGCCACGAGAGTGAAGCTCGAACCTCGTGTGGGAATTGAACCCGCAACTTGTCGCGTTCACAGTTACCCGTTTGCTGCCCTGCCTAAAATAGTTTTTAATTTTCTTTGTAATTACCTATTCTACTCATGAATATTGTTACGTGGAAATTTTCGAAATATGTATTATAATGATATTACACATTGTAGCGATACAATAACATATCATATTCTCTTTATATCAATTTTCATTTTGATACCATAAAAATATTTGGCAACGATTGTAGCGAAAGGATTATATGAGAATACACAATAAATATAAATTTACGGGTAACAGAATTCAAATTGAAATTAGTATGTTTTTTTAGGGTTCCGTTTTATGCATCTTTTTTGATGCATTTTGTACGAAGTTCGCCGCGTAATAAAAATCTACAGGGTACTTTCCATGTACCTAGTTTTAAAATTTGGCGCATAAATAGAACTTGCGGCGTTGAGTTCCGGCACTCAACACGCAATGCCTCCAGAAATTTGCGTCAAAAGTCCTACATTTATCAAATATTGCAAGAAGTGAGTGATTTCACCAGTACAAATATAGAAAAATCTCCAAAAAATGCAAATTTTCATTTATATCGCTCACAAAAATAATAAAAAATTTACAATTGTTGTTCATTTCATACGAAATGAGTGCATACGCTCACAAATCTAATTTTGTCAACTTTTATAAGTTGTACTTCTCGTTGGTAAAATATAACCAACCACCAGATTATTATTATTATGTCCACATCGAGTATATTTTTTACTTTATCATCTGGAAATTTTATATGAAAGGAGATATTTCCGCAAATTTTGAAAACATTGTGAAAATGTTTTGAACTGCCTACAACATGTTGATATATGAACTAGTTTAATTCAGAATTTTCTTAGGAATCCAGTCGTATCCATACAGTACAGTCAAAGACGCCTGTTTCGTTAAATAACTTATAGATTTCTGTAATTATTTATTTAAATATTTTTTAAAGTAGAACAATCTATGAATAAATTAATATTTATAAATAAACAAATCCATAAAAATCTGGGTGATTCAGAAATCTATTTTATTAAACTTTCGAAACTTTGAAATTGACATCAACATTAGGACGACGGTATACGACAATATCGGAAATAGAACGTTGAGAAGTCTATGAAGGAGCATAAGTTTTGAACAAATTTTTGGAATGATCTGAACAACTTTTAACACAAATCGTTAATAAAGTGTCGAATTTTACTAGTAATGAAATGTGCAAATTATGAAACTTTACTTCATAATGGGTACTCAGTACCCTATATCCCGCATAAAGCAAAGTAAGCAAAGTAAGCAGGAACCTAGTGTTAAGAAAATCTGCTTCCCACTTTCCGCCGAATTTTCTAGCATTGCCGCCGCGCTTAGCCTTGTCACTATAGAGAGGAAATAAAAAATAATAATAAATTATTATTCATTTCCCCGAGTGGGTTCTGAACTCACAAGCGGCGCGTTACAGTCAAACGCTTGTCCTTCTGTGCTACGACGGCCTGACTTAATTGACTTTACTTACGTATGTGAATGCAATAATATTTTTTTTCCAATTATATGTTTTACATAATATGTTTTAGCAAATTCGAAATATTTTTACCTGCGAATTTTCTGCTAAAAGTGAAACTAAAAGTACACTTTTAGGAAAAAATCTTTAAAGAAAAATGTAAGCTAAGGAAACAGCCAGAACTTGTTAAACAGGAACTCTTAAGAAACATCGATAAGATTTATATCTCATCTTACTTCGCTAGTAAATACGGAGTTAGAAGTTTCGAGCAATCGATCTAATAATTTCTGTTTGTACAAAGCATAACTTTTCTGACTTTGAAATTATGATTTTCTGTTTCAACATTTTGTGATGGATTGCATTTTATCCATGTTCTTTTACATGGTTTCTTAATATTTCTTTATGCAATAAATCATAAACTTTTTTAAGGTCATGGAGTACTTTTACTTTTTTTTTTTAAATCGTCAAGCGCACATTATACCTATGTAGAGTAGGCAGAAATGTCCAAATACAGCATATTATCATAAAGTTTATAATCTACTTAGCTCTAAAAAAAAAACTAAACAAATAACACTAAAAAATCATAAAAAAATTGCGATATCTGGTAAGTTTTATCAACACATTTCTTTTAATACAATCGAGGTATGAATAAAGTAATAAAGGCTAGAAAACTTAAAAAAAGATAATAGAGGGAACCTATTGTTAAGACACTCCGTTCCCCACTTTCCGCCGAGTTCTGGAGGCGTTGCGTATTGAGTGGCGGAACTCAGCGCCGCGCTTTGCTTCGTTTTTCCTCGTGAAATGTTTGTGGGTGAAACGCTGAAAACTAACTATCTTAATACTAGATTTACATAAAAAAGATACTAAATTAGCATTGGACAGTACTAAATTAAATAAAGTGTAGAGATTCAAGACTCACTCACATAAATCAATATGTATATAAATAAAAAAATCAAACAAGAATTATTGTCTGTATAACAAATACATTTTATTTAAAGCGGTTAATAACAAATAGGTATGTTAATTTTATTTACGTGACGTACGAGTATGTTATAAAATTTCTGATGCGATTTCTTAATGAGTATTAATTCCATACATCAAAAAATAAAAACGGAGCCCTTATACACTTTTTTGTTCGTCTGTTAATATAATCTATCTCGATGACGCAATTAATTAATCGAATTTTAAACACAATACCGCAAAACTGATGCATAAACGCTCGTATTTTTTGATTACGTTGACTTAGAACTTAGATTTTTCCTGTGCTGCTAGAGACCATTTGATATCTGAATCCTAAAAATATAACTTTTTTTGATTATTTTATACATCCGGAAATTGAAATACCAAAATATTTTTGTTAGTAAAGTACTTTATATAATCATAAAAAAACCCCCCAAAAAAGTAAAGAAACAAGTAGAAAAAAACTTCAAACGGCTGAATATATTCTTTTGAATCATTGTTAAGAACACTCAATTAAGACACTTTTGAAAGAAAGAAAGAAATAAATAAATAAAACTGAACCAAAATCGGCTCATTCGTTTAGGGGTTACGATGCCGCAGTCAGAAAGGTACACACATACGTACACAGACACGTGTAATAATTTTATACTTATTAGTTTTAATATTCACAATAATTTATTATAAAAATGTAAATCAACCTCTTTGTTTAATAAAACGATGTTTTTTAAAAAGAAGTAATATAAGTAATATAGAACTGTCACGAAAGAACATTAATAAAATGACGCTTTATGTGGTCGGAAAATTATAATAACTATATAATAATATTATATAATAATTAGATATACTTTTAGACTTGGAGCGGAAGAATAAAGAGCATCTCTAGAATAACACATTGTATTAGAATTTAAGATAGACATTGTACAAGCTTAACAGTATTTAATTCTGGAAGAAATATAAGTTCTGTAAAAGCCTCGAGGTGTTTGATTTCTTTACACACGTTAACCTTATAAAATCCTATCTTCTATTTTCAGCGTATATTATATTTTTCGTATATTATATTTTTTCTAATTAAGATTTTTATAATTAGCCTTCATTTCTAATTATAGTGATATCAAAGGAAACGTAGACACTGGTAACGGTTATTCAAGGTCGCTTGAAGGATAAATTATATTTATTATATCTTAGACCAGAGAAAAAAGAAAAGCAAACGATGCTAGATTTTTATAGATCAATACGTTAACTATTAATTAATTATCAAGAGACTTTTTCATATATTTTTTTTCTATATTATGTTGTATACTTAGTCACAAATCAATAGTGTTAACTTGATATATTTACCGATGGTAATATACTGTATTTTAATTATCTGTAGTATGCCATAGCAAGTATGCTATGGCAACATTGTTCTTTTATAGGCGGCCATATTTTAACTAAAATTGTATCAAAGGCAGTAGATATTTCTTTTGAGGTAATTTGCTATATTGGGCTGGAGCAGTGAAGGCGAGTATTTGAATCAGTAAACGGGCCCCTTAAGCCCACTCCTGTGGTCGCAAGTCCCAGGCACTGCTCCAAGCTCATCAGTATTTGTGTATTTTGTTATTTAAATGTAATTAAATAAAATAATTTATATGAACTGCAGTATGCTTCACATCATCCAATACAGAAGACAACAATAGAATGAATAGAATTTCTGTCATTAGATACATATATTAGGTAGGTTGTGTTGTTTTACATATCGTCCAACATTTTGTTGTTTCGAATATTTTGGATTAGAACCTATTTTTATTATATTTCAACTAATTGCGGTGAGAACTGAGGTCGTAAACCATATATCAGCTCAGTCGGACACTGGAGAGTGGGTCAAATTGAAATTGCCAGATTTCACTGGAACTAACATACTAGCACGGTAAGTTTAATCAAAGAAAAACCATTCTACTGATTTGAATCAGCCTTACGCTATATCCCGCACACAACAGAGAGGGCAGATTCCCTCTGTTCGCTCCCTAGTGTTAAGACACTTTGTTTTCCACTTTCCGTCGAATTTTGGAGGCATTGCGTGTAGAGTGGTGGAACTCAACACCGCGCTTTGCTTTGTCACCAGAACGAGGATATAAAAATATTACACATTTTATTGCCCCGAGTGGGAATCGAACCTACATCCGTCGCGTATATAGACGCATGCTTGTGCCCCTGCGGCACGGCGGCTTCTACTTAAAGATTAGTATTAAATAAGGAAATGAGATAAATTAATAATACATGCCTTTTCAAAAGAAAAAGAATATCTCTCGACCTCGGCGATTTGATTTGATACCCCAGATTGATTAATCTTACATATAATTGGATTTCTTAGAATCGGCTAATTCACTATTTATTTGACTCGAAACCTAAACCAGTCTTCACACGCTTGTGCTCCTGCACCATGACTCCACCATGATCCTGTTATGTGATGTGTGATAATTACAAACTCATAAGTTACGTTAGTCATAAACTCATAAATGATAAATATTAGCTGTTAATTACTTTTTTTATTGATTTTATATCAAAATCAAATACACTACTTATTTTCATGAGTATGTGAACGTGGACATACAAAAATATTATTCCAAATATCAGCTACGCGCTGAACCTCTTGACGCTGACACTCCGTTCCAGACTTTCTGCCGAATTTTAGGGGCATTGCGTGTTGAGAGGCGGAACTCAACTCCTCACTTTGAATCTATATTAGTTTACACATAAAATAAGTCCAATATATAAAATATATATATTTTTAATTATACAAGGAATGTCACAAAATCTCTTTAGTCGTTGTTAATTTGATTCCCTTTTTCGGTTGCTTGGGAATCCAACCAAAATAATTGTTTGTCTTCTCGTTTCATAATTTTCGCAATAATATGGAATTTCAATTTAGGGGAAATCCAATATTCTCCTTAATTCGTATAAAGTTTTTGGGTATAATTTGCGAATCTTGACGGTCGCAGAAGCCACATTGCGCTGCTCTGCCATAATTAATTTTATTTTTGATTCATAAAATTTCTTATAAGATTCATAAAATTTCTTATAAGTATTCTTACAAGTATTAATATACTTTACTTTACGTCAATACCTCTTTACAACATAGCTCTTTTGGACATCAACAATAACCTGGTAAAGGGGAATTCCCACTCTCTATATTGTCACCGGCCCAAGATGGACATCAAATATTGCTATAAAAATGGAGTGTTTTACGATCTTTTAAGTGACGCTACTATTATAAAAATATAAAAAAAAAATTAAGTTAATTTTCTCTATATAAAAAAGTCAACCAAGTAGAAGATAGTTATTTTTTTCTTCTTTTTAGTACTCGATTATTGGTAAGGACGGGTTCTCTTAATACATTTTTATCTAAAAAAATGTACCTTACATTTGATATTTTAAAAGTTTTTATTTAATTTATTTTTGTATACAATGAGCAAATCACCTAAAAATGGCACAGGATATTTGATTTATAGCTTGCCTGATCTACATACCCAAGCACAGTCATGGTATTTGCAATGTTATGCACCTGCAGTGCATTTTCTTATTATCTTATGAAACGATGATGAAAATTTTATTTTCGCTCTTCTAGCATAATTATTCATATTTTTATGTAAACAATTTAGTTACGGCTTATATAAGGGCTTGTACAGCTAATACAACTTAATAATGAAACCTAAAAAGTATGTTAAATTATTACAAATTAAATAACAACAGTAAAACAGATGTAATATATAAAAAAATAGCTTCATGCTGTATCCCGCACACAGCAGATACATTCCGTTGAGACTTTCTGTATCTGTATATAGAAATTACTTCATATCTCTGCAACAGATCAAAAATGGGTCATTTTTGATGTCGTTATCGACTCTCGATAAGAAGCAAGGTTAGATTATATCTTGACACAATATTATTATCGGTAAATAAATTAAACATTAGTAAGCAAGGCCAGTCGTAGTGCAGCAGCACGAGGTGTGACTGTAAAACCGACTGGTTGTAGGTTCGATCCCCACTCGAGGAGATGAAATATTTACTTAAATTTATATTTCCATTTCTTCGCTCTGGTGTCGAGGTTAAGCGCGGCTTTGAGTTCTGCCACTCAACACGCAATGCCTCTAGAATTCGGCAGAAAGTGGGGAACGGAGTGTCTTACCACTAGGTTCCCTCTGCCTACTCTGCTGTGTGCGGGATACAGCATGAAGCTGATTTATTTATTTTTATTTATTAGAAAGCAATAGTGAAATAAAATGTACGGGTACGTTTCTTTCATATAGCAATAAAATGGGAATGAAACTATTTGTCATGTTTTTAATGCTTTAAATCGATGTTTATTTTAATAGTAATATTTAATAGTAAACTATTTATTATTTTATAAATACATTAGCAAAAAAATTTTCTTAATATTAATATTGAGTGATTATTCCATAGTCTCATTATTTTTAACTTAAATAATGAAAAAAAATCAAATCAGCTTAACACTGTATCCCGCACACAGCAAAGTAGGCAGACGGAACCTAGTGTTAGGACACTCCGTTCCCCACTTTCCGCTGAGTTCTAAGGGTTTTGCTTGTTGAGTGGCGGAACTCAACGCCGCGCTTTGCCTTGATACCAGAGTGAACAAATTAAAAAATAAATGTAAATAAATATTTCATTTCCTCGAGTGGGGGTCGAATATACAATCAGTCGAGTTTACAGCCACACTTTGTGCCCCTGCGCCACGACCGGCCTCAACTTAAATAGGTAATAAGAATTGGTGTTATCTTAATGAACCATATAGATTAATATAATTCACAATCACTCTACTGGGTAAACGTGCAAGTATCAAAACCTGCGATACAAAAATAAATAAATGAAACGAAGAAGCTTACAAACTTTAAATTTGAATCAACTACCATCACAGCTACAACTAGAACGAACTACTAATCACCACCACTGCGTTACAAGGGCATCTTATCGTTTTATAGTAGCTACGTACATTATATTAACCTACTTAGCAGTATATTATTGTTGATTGTAATGTATACTAAAGCTTAATTAATTTGCTTATTGGTGACATCTGTTCGCAGAATACAACATGAACTACATACAATCTCATTATGAAATTTACTGTGAAGTTTAGATCGTATTACATTAATTTAAGGCTCATATTATATTGAAAAAGAAAAGCTAGACATAATGCGAGATCTAGATGTGAAATTTGTACAAAGAGGTTTTAAAAGGTCTATTTCTAAAGATCGGCTTGAATTAAATAAAATTATATTATATTTTTTTAAAAACGCAATGTATGCTTAAGTTTGCCTTTTACAAGTGCAAATGAGTATAATTATGAGTTTTAGTTCCCGATGACTTACAATTCGGAGCCCTCGGTCGATCGGACTCTTCCAGTCCGACTGTGCAAGTCGTTTTAACAGTTTTTTAAAAATATATCAAGGATTAAAGCAAAAAAAAAGTAATGGTTTAAGTTTCATTTAACATAATCAAAACCCACTGCAGTTTATGCTTCGTACATTGTATTGTTTGTCGCGTAGTCAAAACCAACAGAGTACCTCTCGTTGACCGAATTGCAGTTATTTGGTAAAAGTGTTAACTTATTTAACTTTGCCATATGTTAATAGCAAATGATATGAGTAACTAAGTGCTTTTTGTATACGTCCTTATGGGGATCATTGTTCCCCTTATAAAAATAAAAGTTAAATCAATTTGAAAACTTCAAAATATATTACAATATTTTTTCATATTCCTTTGAGGCCGTCATGGCGACAGTTGTGGGTTCAATCCCCACTTGAGGGAATAAATGATTATTTACTAATATTCTCATTTCTTCGCTTTGGAATGAAGGCAAAGGAACGTTGAATTCCGTCGCTCAACACGAAATGACTCGAAATATTCGGCGTAAAGTGGAGAACAGAGTGTCTTAACATTATGTTTCCTGTACTTACTCTGCAATAGGCTGACACAGCGTGAAGATGATTAATATTTTTTTATATATGTTGTTCCTCTTCATACGTTTAATAAACTAGATACATGTCGAAGATCAAAGATATTTTATTAATAGCTTTAATCAATCCCAGCTTTTGATGAAGACTACCGTGATATCGCGAGTTGTAATTAAAATTAGTCATACGAACACTATATCACTAGAGATTACATTAAGCCTTGTTGAGTTTGCTAGTGGTTGAAAATGTTTGATAGTTTCTACCTAGATATATCTATCTAATTTAGATTATGCTTCAATTTCATTATAATTATAACATTATTAATAATTAACGTTAGTATTTTTTTTTCGATCTTCGTTGACAACAAAATTTTTAACAACCATGTCAAAATGTCATTGTCTCTGACTGGCGCGCTTTGAGCGTTTGACATATCCATACAAAAAGCTATATAAAAATTATAATAAAAGAAAGTTATAAGTTGTCAAAAATTAAAATTTTTGACAACTTATAACTTTCCAAAAATTCTTAAAAAATATATATAAAATGTTAGCGTACTTGTGTAAAAGAGGGTAGATTTAGGTGGAAAATAACTATAAGAGCAGTGGAATTGTGTCAATCGGGGGCACTCGCTTATAAGTGACGGCCCCTATTGGAAGTAAACTAGTGTGAAGTATTGTTAGTAGGTGATACATATCACTTATTGCAATTACATAGTATCTCTTTCAAAATAGTTTAGAATCATATAGACGATGTGTGTTTTTATCGTGTTTGTTTTAAAACGTTACCCGCTTCCGATTTCTAACAAATAATAAATTTATGGAAAGCCAGGTAGAGTTAAAATTTCATAAAGATGTTTTCAAAACTTACCGTGAAAATATAATTTAACGTTAATTCTTGTTACTCCTATAACTCCCTTATTAAAAGGGTTAGAGACAAAAAAATGGTGTATCGCTATTTCGAATAAAAAGCAATAAAATCATAGTTAAAACAAATTATTAGAAGCCAGTATAGCTTCCGCTTCTTCTAGACTCTTTTCGCTACCCAAAGATCATTGAAAAAAGAATTATCAAATGACAAAAGAGAATGCTATTCATTAAATATACTTATCACAACAAAAATAAACTGTAACAAATGTATAAGAATTTCGACGTAGCTTGATAAAAACGTATGGCTTAGGGGTCAGAGCGCTTGAACAGTTTCCAAGAGGCATCAAATCCCGCTCCGAAGTTAAAATTTTTATACATTTTTAAAAAGATTAAAAAATGAGTTTTATATCGTGTTTAGAGGCGCAGTTTTCCAGTCGTGCCGTAGCGGCACGAAGTGTGACTGTGAAACCGACTGGTTGTGTGTATCGATCCCCACTCGAGGAGATGAAATATTTACTTAAATTTATATTTCCATTTCTTCGCTCTGGTGTCGAGGCTAGGCTAGGCTCCAGACTTCGGCAGAAAGTGGGGAACGGAGTGTCTTAGCGCTAGGTTCCCCCTGCCTACCCTGCAGTGTGCGGGATACAGCATGAAGCTTTTTTTTTAAATATATACGTTACATTGGCATATATACGTATACTTATATATTTTCTATAATTAAAATTTTTACCCTAATAACAAACATACAGAATGGTCACTTAATAACACTTGATTAGGTTCGCCAGTAAAATATATATAATCGCCACTTCTAAGTTTCCTCAGTTCCAACTCCTAGCCCTTCTTCATTACATCGAAACTTTGTACATCCCCGTGTCAATCACGTACACAGTATTAATTTTAGGTTTATTGAATAATACGTGACTTTCATAGTCAAATCGTTGATAAAGATTTGGAAAAATTGGGTCTACTTAGTGGATTGGTGGTCATTTCTGTATTGATAAAGGTTTGGAAAAATTGGGTCTACTTAGTGGATTGGTGGTCATTTCTGTATAGAATAGTCGTGGCGCAGGGACACAAACTGTGACTGTAAAATCGACTGGTTGTGGGTTCGATACTCTACTCGAGGAAATGAAATATTTATTTACATTTATATTTTCATTTCTTCGCTCTGTTGAGGCAAAGTGCGGCTTTGAGTTACGCCACTCAACACACAATGCCTCTAAAACTCGGCGAAAAGTGGGGAAGTAGGTTCCCTCTGCCTACTCGGCTGTGTACGGGATGCAACGTGAAGCTGATTTTTTTTTGTATAAAGGGTAATTTTTGATAGTTGTACCTCGCTCTGTTATTAAAAGCGAGGTTTATATGTCTGCTATAAGCTTTGTTTTGACGTCCATCTTTGGGTGTGTATTGAAATGTTATTTTATTATTATATTATTTGATAATATTGCCAGTATTTTGTATATAAAATGAAATAAAATTTAATAAGACACTTCCATTCTATTTCCGCCAAAGTCTCGAGAAATCCCACAGCCATCTCGTCTACAGTGACACGCTTGTGTACCTGCGCACGACGGCCTCAATAATAATATTTTCTTAATTTATATTTATGTTATTTATTTTATTAACAAATTTTGGAAACCATTGTAGCACAGTAGGCTTCTGAGTGTAAGCTTGATAGTTGTGGATTCAATCTCGGTTAGAGGCAGTGAATATTTTCGTTTGCTCGTTATGGCAAGACAAATAATGATGTTGACTTCCGTCACTCAATGCGCATCGTCAAGAAGTTAGTCAGAAATTTGAGAACAGAGGTTGATTTGTTGGTTAAGGTAGGCAGAAAGAATCAATACATTGGTTCTTTCTGCCTATTTTATTTTTAAAAACTATAAATAGCACATTATTACGTATCCTATATCCTAAACAAAAAAAAACATATACAAAAAAAAATCAGCTTCACGCTGTATCCTTCATACAGCACGGTAGGCAGAGGGAACCTAGTATTAAGGCACTCCATTCCCCACTTTCCGCAAAGTTTTTGGAGGCATTGCGTGTAGAGTGGCGGAACTCAACGCCGGCATTTGTGCCTTGGTGATACATATGTACTATTTACTTATATACTTAAGTGTAGGATACGTAGATAGATATATTATACTATTTATTGTTTTTAGAATACAAAAGTTTTTTTTAGCTGTCTCATAAATTAAGCTAGTTGTCCTCTGTTTTATTTCTCCGTAATGGTTATTGTTGCACAAGATAAATATACAGTCAACTTCCTGCCAGCATTTAAGACCATTGTTCCGCGTTTTACCCCAGTTTTAGCATTTTCAGTGAGAAAATTACTTCCAATGGAAAAAATACTTATTTTAGCCGGGCTGTTGGAGTACGAAGAATTTTGAGGATTTTATTTAGTGGTGGTGCTTATTTCCTTTTTATTATTTTTGTTTTAATTTAGAGTTAATGAATTGAGCGTGCTACTTACTGGAAGCGCAGTGGTTGTGGATTCGTTTCGTACTCGGGGGAATGAAAAAATATACATTTTCATTTTATTCTGGTAAACAGACAAAACGCGGTGTGCGTGTTCCTCCATTCAACACGCAGTCCCTCGAAAATTAGGCGGAAATTGGAAAATGGAAGTGTCTG
>DWMY01001236.1:0-15812 GCA_018249775.1 Heliconius hecalesia formosus | reverse complement strand
ACGCACGTGTTTTTATTTCAAACATTCAATTGAAGATTCCTATGGGAGGTACGAAAATGTGACCTAAAGTTTTAATAACTTTTTCATAAAAAATCTTCATTGCGTTGCAAACATACATTATAGGTATATCAAAACACTAACATAATTCATTGTGTTAATTAAATAATTCTGTGGTTTAAGCGGGCGAAGCCGCGAGCGGGTCGCTAGTTTCATATAAAATGTAGTAAAAACGATGCATAAATGCTTGTTTGTATCTTTTGATTACGATGACTTAGAAGCTTGATTTTTTCTGTGCTACAAGGTAGTTTAATCCTATAAGGGTTTCGTTTATTTCTTTTTGAAGTATGAAATCCTACAGTACGAAAAATATAAGAGTAATAGCTTTATAGCAATCGTTCTAGCGTCTAACGCTTTTCCTATGTGGTATTATCTGTAAATTTCATGGTTTTCATTTTCATTCAAGTTATTTAATATTGAATCCATCATGGCGTGGCTGTGCTGTGTCTAACTGTACTTAGTCTTAACAATATTAGTATTAGAGTATGGTAATTTAATAAATGAAATCGTTAAAAATATATAAAGTTTATTCGAATTCGTATTTGAAGACCGCCTTCAGTGGCTGGAATACAGACTTTTAAACGTTAAGGCCAGTTATCAATAGCAGCACGTATTCTTTCTTCACTGTCTGTCGTGTGGTTTGTTTTAGGGACTCCTATTATAATGGCACTTAGAGGGAGACTTACTCTCTTAAACTGACTATAAACCATGATTCGTTAAATTAAGATTGATTTTAATCCACCGAATTATGATTTATGCTCAGATGGACTAGATGACGGCCAGCTCGATTCTAAAAAAATGAGTGGATCGAGCTTTATAACCTGGCGCCGAATCTCGCTGAAAGAATCGTTCTTTATTATTGAACATAGTGTTGTTACGGGGCTTAACTATTTTCTCAATAATGGTATCTTGATACTTTTGTGCCGATGTTTTGACATCCTTTTTTTCACAAAAATGTGGGTTAGTCACTCCTTCATAGCTAACACTCAATAAACCATCACTGAAGTCGGATAATGGCCATGTTGTATTCTGTTGACTAATTAAGAAGCTTTAGAGTTTTCAGCACAAATACGACCATTTTGTTTGTAAAAATATCATTCAATCGCAAAAATTATCTCATCCATAAACATTTTTTTTCTGTGACTTCCCTTTGCGTTCCGCTTAAGTAGTTGTTTTTGAATGAAATTATGTTATGACATTAATGTATATTTTTTGAATACATTATAGAAATATATCTACGTAAAGTAATGTTAATTTTATATAAATACTAGAACATTAAAATATTTTAATTTCAGGTGCTCGGGGCCTTTTCGACGGCAGTAACAGGAAATTATTCGTGGCATGGATTATTTTGCTCATATTATATATAATTGTATATAGATAAACTAATTTTATATAGATAGACACACGCTATCTGGTCAGAATATTGTGAAAATTTAGACTCTTGTTCTTGAGATCGTGAAAAATGCATAAAATTCAATGTGTTTTGCTATGTATCTTTTCATCCTTTCAAATTTTAAATCTCCTGCTACACGAAAATTATATTAAAAAACTGATTGTAGTTATAATATAAGATTTTTTGAGGATTTTACGCTGTAATGTAAAAACTAAGCAAAAAAAAAAATAGTATTATTGTATTAAACTTTTTGACTATCTTATTTAATACTATTAGTTTAGTTAATACTTTTTTTACTTTTAATTTCCAGAGCAAACATTCTTATTTTTTTTATTAAATGAGGACTTTGTTAGAATAAATTCTAGGTTGTGTTTAATATATTATCAGGCTTAAAATTGTTTATTCATACCTAATATATACCGCATATAGTATAATTAATGTATAATTGTTAAATGCACCACAGGTATCAAATTATAAAGTCTAAATAATTACAATATTGTGGTTGTATTAGTTAGACGACTATAATATCATATTATTAATGTGAACAAACGTGAATGTTGAGTAGTTACTGACTGAAATTAAAATTCTTCACTATATTTAGGATGTTGATTCTTTATAGTTATGCTAACCCGAATTTAAGTATTTCATCAAATGAAGTACACTTTATGGTTTACGTCTTTAACCTCACTAATATAAACTTAACTAATGAAGAAGCTGTGTCCACTCTTGTCTACGCTACCACTTTCAATTAAATTTAAATATTGATTTCGCCTACACAAAATTGTTTAACTTATAAAGAAAATGTAATTTACGTACCTATGAAGGTATATTTCACGAAAATATTAATTAAAATGTGGATGCAGCTTAATAGTTATATATTAATAACTGTATTTGTGAAGAATTTTGAATAGAGTTGAAATATTTTATTTCACTCGTGACTTAATTTAATTTTGTAAATATCTATTAATCATACATGTGTTATTTATCTTGTATCTCACTTAATCTGAAATACTATAATTATATATTTTTATATATCTGTCTTTTATAATGTATATTGTTTCTTTCATCTCATTAATATTAAAAGTCGAATTGTAATAAGTTCTGTATGCGACAATAATCAGCAGGACAAATATTTTAAAGTTAGTAGCATAAATATATGCCTAATTGTTCAGAGTTATCCCAGAAGAACTTCTGTATGTAATTTATGTTTATTTCGCAAATGGCTATTTTAAAATAATTAAACAGTGACAGTTTTTATTATGCGTGATTTCGCATATAATAAGGCTCTGTCCTATTACATACATAAGAAAGTTGAAGAATAAACAAACGAAATGAAAATATTGCAATCCAGTCGTTTCATTTATTTATCACTAGAGGGCGCGCGCGGCTTCACCCGCTTATTAGGAGGGAATCCAAAAAAACCACGAAATACGTGTTCAATAAAATATTTTTAACAGTCTGAATTTAATTTTTTATAAAAATCGGTGGCAATTTAAAGATTTTTCCATATAAACTTTCAACCCCTTATTTGAACCCTTAGGGGGTGAATTCTTAAAAAACATGAAACACGTATTCAATGAAATATTTTTAAGAGTCGAAATTTCAAATTTTATAAAAATCGGTGCAGATTAATTTTTTTTCCATACAAACTTTCAATCTCTATTTCATCCCTTTAGGGTTAAAATTTTTCAAATTCCCTTCTTAGTGGATGTCCAGAATATGAAAATAAACATCTGCCCAAGTTTCACGTTTCTACGCACAGCGGTTACGGCTGTGCGTGCGTCTTACCTCAGTCAGTCAGCACAAGTCCTTTTATATATATAGATAGATTACAATTCTTTATTGAGTATCTTAAATTTCTCTTTAAATTTTAAAATGTAAATGTCTTTTATCAGCATTATAACATAAGAACTATAGTCATATTTAATCATAATATTATAGAAAAAGCTTTTATCTCTATCTCTATATATAATAAGACAGTAAAAATATTTTGTCTGTACATTTACTAACTTTGACTGAAATGGATAGAGGGACACTTAAAAAGAATAATAGAAAACAATTTTTTTTTCTTGTCTGTCTGTCTGTCGATATGTATGGTCACATTTTTCTCTGAAAGTACTGAACCGATTTACTTAAAATTTTCACCAATTGCTTTGTTTTAACTCGACTTAGCAATTAAAGTTGTTGTTGTTTCATCATCAAAATCGGTTCATTAAAAAAAAATTATCGTCATTTGAATGAACTCAAGGCATTAGTTTGCCTGCGAATGTTACATAGCAATAGCGCTGGTAAGATTCGTGGCTAAAGAATGACATACGAAACGTCTTGGTTATATGACTGTTGATAAATATATATATTTTTGAAGCACTATTATACAATATTTTATACAATAAAGTGAACAAACTGAACTTGAACTGTTAGTGGAGATTACCTTCATAAATCATTACAGTTAAGTTTAAGTCGTAATTAATTTAACAGAGAGATAAAGAACGATTTGATCTTGAAAGAAATATCAAGTAAATACAAAGATTTTTTGGTTCGTTCGTTCATTTGAAATAAATCTATATAAAAATGCCTAAAAACATCCTTTCTACGTGTACACTGTAATATCTACATATTTACCAATTGTAGATTTAGCTAATAATATATGTAACTAATTTAAAAACTGTACAGGAGTTAATATGCAATCATTACAGTTATTTTACAAAGACTATTATGAATCATTACCCAAATCAATAATTTAACATTAAAGGCTGTTTCTGAAGCAGTAAATTAAATTATTAACTGACATCAGCACATTTAACAGAGTTTTAAAATTTTGATGAGACGTACATTACATAGGTAAAAAGAACGTAATGTTACAAAAATATATACGTATAATAAATAATTAGCTTTATGTATATTTTATAAATCAAATATCAATATTGGTCGTATTTTTTAGTTCGAAACAATCAAAAATTCTTATAGAAATTACGATAATGTAGTAAAAACCTCGTATTAGAATATTACAGATAAAAGTAATAAAAAACCATATTAGAAGTCATTATAGTTCTCAATCAATTCTGCTTATTAAATCAATAATCATGTAGTTTAAGCGGGCGAAGCCGCTGGCGAGCCGCTAGTCTATAATATGATGATTAATTAAAAATCAAAAATAAATCAAATCAGCTTCACGCTGTATCCCGCACACAGCAGGGTAGGCAGAGGGAACAACCTAGTGTTAAAACACATCGTTCCCCACTTTCCACCGAGTTCTGAAGGCATTGCGTGTTGAGTGGCGGAATTCAACGCACTTTGTCTCGACTCCAGAGCGAAGAAATGAAAGTATAAATGGAAGTAAATATTTTATCTACCTACCTCGAGTGGGGATTGAACCCACAACCAGTCGATTTTACTGTCACACTCTGTGTCCCTGCGCCACGACTGGCCTCAGACTATATAATTTCTACAAACGTTCAACTGAGTCCTGTTGAACACCCCCAAGACACATGTTTAGTTATAAAAACCTACGGCTAACGTGAGCACTTTAAATTCTCAAAACTTGTAAGATTAATGTTGGAGAGGGGAAGCCGATAACAGCGGAACCTCCGTTTCGTTATAAAACCTGAAACTTCCTATGCACATACACCCAAAATCGGTAAGTAATCGGTAAGTATTAAGAAATATAGCATTTGGATGGTTGTTATTTTGGCGGTTTTTAAGTAAATAAGTTTGAAAAGATAGTACTTAAATATCGTTAAATTATAAAGCTTATTTTTTTTATATTTTAGTGTCCCGTACTTCAAAAGGAAAAACCGAAACCATTATTGGATCACGTCTGTCCTTCCGTCTGTCAAGATTCTTTTTCTAAGGATAGCGTGGAGGGATCAAGCTGAAATTTATATCAAACAGTTAGGTCTACTGTCCCTTGGAGCCATGAAAAAGACATACATAACGACATTTTAACATTATTGTAA
This sequence comes from Heliconius hecalesia formosus, assembly GCA_018249775.1. Lineage (NCBI taxonomy): Eukaryota > Metazoa > Arthropoda > Insecta > Lepidoptera > Nymphalidae > Heliconius > Heliconius hecalesia. Next base: position 10,403 of record DWMY01001236.1, on the reverse strand, counting down.
AATATAAGCCTAATATTTTCTTATTAACATTACATATATTAAGCTGTTCTATCCGTACCCCCTCTTTTGATGTATATAGGGGATATATGCTTATAGGGGAACGAAGCATCACGTCCCCATGGTCTGGCGTCATTGCGTGCATTACTTGTGTTGCACCTACAAATACATTAAATAGCTCATTTTGTAAATGTTATAAAAAGCCTTACGCTGAATGAATTTGTACCCAAAGCGTATCATAACATTTACTGTTTCTTATAAAATATATCATACACTTGTTACTATATTAAATACCTAATCATATAAAAAATTGACTTCCGGGAAATTGACTTCCCGCATAGCAAAGTAAACAAAGGGAATCAAATGTTAAGGCCTCCGTTATCCATTTCTGCCCTTAAATTTTATTTGTTTCTAATTTAAATATAAAATTATGGAAACGTACTTACTTGAAGTGAAAAACTCTATATGAATTGCTGTATTCGAAGTTATATTAAATGAAATAAAATAAGTCAGCTTAATGCTGTATCCCAAACACAACAGGGTAGGCAGAGGAAACCTAGTGTTGAGATACTCGGTTTCCTACTTTCTGCCAAGTCCTGGAAGCATTGCGGAGGCAGAGTGGAACTCAACGCCATGCTTCGCCTCCAAGCCAGAGCTAAGAAATGAAATTATAAATTTGAATAAATATTTAATTTCTTCATATATTATTTAGAGCATTATTTCTAAATATCCTTTTTATGTTCATAGTTTTCACTGTAATTGAGAAAACGTCCTTTGATTTTGTTTCCAATTACTAATTGTACTAAATGGCGATAGTGTGCTGTGTCTTTTCTGGTGGATACCAATCGACACGGCAGTCATGTGTGTCCCGCCCGATGACGCAGTCAAGACCATCCCAGGTCAACAGCAATAAAGCCAAGTCAAAAAAAGGCACTTATGTTCATAGAACATTTTAAAATACTGTAGAGAAAAGTCGTTATAAGAATTAGCATTAAAGTATTGTAATTACAAATAGTATTGAATTGTGTGTGACAAGAATAAATAAAATAATTATGAAAGCTGCATTTTGTGTCTGATTCGTTGGTTCGTCCCACAATAACACATGGATCAATAAGTCCCGAGATTAACCCATAGATGGCGCTTGTAGTAAACCAGTAACCACGTCTTTCTACTAACTTTGCTTGAAACGTGTCTAAATTTTAAGTCGATCGGATCAGAAACAGCTGAGTTATCGAGGTTAGAGTAAAGTCGTTTTGTAGTTTGTTTAAAAAATGGGAAAAACCGAGTTTCGTGTTCTGATAAAAGGTTTTTTCCAAGAGGGTGCCGCAATTGCTTTCGATGGAACAAAAACAGCAACGAGTTGATGATTCAGAAAGCTGTTTATCGCTATTTACTCGCAACAAAAAAGATTTCTTGCGTCGTTACGTGACCATGGACGAAACATGGATACATCACTACACTCCAGGGTCGAAGCGGCAGTCATCTGAGTGGCGCATAGCTGGCGAAAGCCGTCCGAAACGCCTGAAAACGCAGCAGTCAGCTGGCAAAGTCATGGCGTCAGTTTTTTGGGATACGCATGGCGTGATTTTCATTGACTACCTCGAAAAAGTAAATCGATCAACAGTGATTATTATATTGACTCACTGGTGCGTTTGAAAGAGAAAATCGCAAAAAAACGACCGCACATGCAGAGAAAAAAAATCCTTTTTCACCAAGACAATGCACCCTGCCACAAGTCGATGAAAACAATGGCAAAATTGAACGAATTGGGCTTTGATCTGCTTCCCCACCCCCCATACTCGCCAGATTTAGCCCCCAGTGACTACTGGCTCTTTGCTGATCTTAAAAAAATGCTCCAGAGAAAAAGATTTGGCTCAAATGAGGAGGTCATCGCTGAAACTGAAACTTATTTTGAAGCGAAAGATATTTTTTTTTATAAACATGGTATTGAAAAATTGGAACCATTGTATCACCCTAAAAGGTGATTATGTTGATGAATAAAAAAAAATTTGCAAAAAAAATGTTGTTTTCATTGTTAGTCTCGGGACTTATTGACCCATGTGTTATATACAATTATTAACTAAAATCAAATTAAATAAATCAGCTTCACGCTGTATCCCGCACACAGCAGGGTAGGCAAAGGGAACCTAGTTAAGACACTCCGTTACCCACTTTCTGCCGAATTCTGGAGGAGAACTCAACGCCGCGCTTTGCCTCAACACTAGAGCGAAGAAATGGATATATAAATTTAAGTAAATATTTCATCTCCTCGAGTAGGGATCGAACCCACAACGAGTCGGTTTTACAGTCAGACTTTGTGCCCCTGCGCCACGACTGGTCTTATTTTACTCACTATTATATAAATACATATATGTATATCTTACAAAAACATGAATACACCGACGCTTGTTTGTGAATTACTGTTTAGGAGGTATTCAATATTTATACTCTCATAAGCGGATGATTATATTTATTTAGGTCAGATGATTAGGACGAACCATATTCTTAATAAGCTCGGTTATGGGTTGTTATTTGCCATTGTGGACCAACGATTTTTTTATATCTTCATCCCATCTAGTAAATGATCTCCTACGACGCGCTTGCCTAACGTGCCCTCCCATGTTTCTACAGTTACGTTAACTTTTATATCGATCTACGATCTCCTTGACGTGCTATGTGGCCGGACCATTTTCATTATAATTTTTAGCTGTTTTTAGTATATATATTATAAGTGTACATACGTAGATTTTTTCCAAAACAATTGAATATCCTTATGGGAATCACGAGAATGCAACCCTAAGTTTTTAATAATTTTCACATTTATTATTTTAATAATTATAAAACACGAACGTAATTGTGTATTATATAAATATTTCAGTAGTTGAAGCGGGCGAAACCGCAAGCGGGTCGCTAGCATATAATATAACTATAAGTGAATTATGCTAGCAATATTAAGGGAAATAGCATAATACTAAATAATGTGTGTATGTATGTAAAATAAAAGAAAGCAGCTTTACGCTTTTTCACGAATAACAGAGTAGGCAAAGGCATGTTAGTATTGAGACACTCCGTACGTGATGAGAAATACAACTTAAGGCCTATCTATGTCTACCAGAGTGGGAATCGAACCCACAGACTCTTCTGCTTAAACTTGCACGCTTGTGCTCCTACGCCACGACTGGCCTGATAAAGTAAATCTTAATACCATATTACATATTCGAAATGTCAGTATCGAGAGTACATCAAAGAATAGTCGATGAATGCTTGGCCTAGAAACTATTCATCCATTCACGCGTCTAGGTCAAGAGATGGCTGCTGAGAGTTCAAACATTACAATAAAAGGTGAATATAATCGTTCATTTGCAATATCATAACCATTTATTAATCATTATACTTTTGTACTACTATTTATTTTGTATTGGTAATAAGTATTATTTCAAATAAATTACTTGGGTATTTTCATATTATTTTCATTTCCGTGCTCTGGCAAGATGGAGAGCCACGTTGATATGCACCACTTACACGCAATTAATCTTGAATTCAAAAGTAAGGCATAGAACGAAAAGGCTTAACACAAGATTATTTTTTTCCTCATAAACTATTAGGGTTATTTTTTTCTTTTTAGTTTTATGCAGTCGGGTTTTTGCTTTTTTTAATTATTTTTAACTTTTTGGTATCATTAGGATCATGAAACGAAAAATTTCTATTACGGCTAATGGACATGTAAATACTCGGATTCCGTCCCTTTTTCGCTTTTTTAGTGGTATCGCATTGGAACTCCACCGGTTTCAGAAAATGAATGAGCAAAGTCTATATTTTTTAACTTTCTCATTATATTATTTTTATTAGTATTAAGGTAATGATAATCATTATATACTTTTCTGAAATCCTTGTATTGAACTCTTAAATTTGACTTCCCGTATTTTGGTATTTTATAAAAAAAATCACTAAGTTCAATGGCGTCCCACAGCTACCATGATTATTTTTTTGAACATCATCCATTTAAGAACACTTGGGCTGCTAAGACGAATCTAACGATACTTTAATTATGTCAGCGGTGCTGGAGATATTTAATAAAGAATATTACATACATACATACATACGCACATACAAGATACGCGTCGGGAAAAAGAACTGGTTTCAAAAACTATAAAGCACAAAATAGCCTAATAAAGATTTAATTTAGAATACTTCTTATGCAAACCTATTACTAACTATCTTTAATATTAATACAATACATATATACTTTTATTACAAAAAAGAAATAAATTTTACATTTTTAAATATAAATTGTTGTAAAATAAAATTAACGTATTTTCGGATGTGGCATTTTTATAGGACTGCTGGATTTGGACTATTTTTTGCAAAAACCGTGTTATTTTTATAAGAAAAACACGGTTTTTGCTTTAGGATTAACAGGTAACTTAGTAGCAACTTTAAGGACTAGAAAGCTAAATACTAAGATTTCTTCACATTCAAAGATCGTTAATGACTGAAAAGAATTTAAAAAATATGCTCTGATTACCTTTGTATTTATATTATATGAAGAAAAATAATCTTTAATGGAATTTGTCTTGTAAACGATTACAGAATATTTAACTTTAGGAGGAAGAATCATATTGAAGTTGCAGGATACTCTACCAATGGACATTAAAATTTACGTATAAACCATCTTAGCCTAAGCCCAAACCTTAGCTCTGCAGTTTTATCCACCAAGTCTTTTTATCTACTAAGTCTATGAAAAGACGCTTTATCACAGTCAAAATAATGAAGATCAATAATACCTGATTTAGGTGAAAACACAGGCAAAGCAAAGGCAGGCAGCAAATCATAAAAAAATATTAAATATCGGTAGTTAAATATATTGAATAGAATAGAATATACTTTATTTGCACACAGAACGAAAGAAATACAAGATACAGATAACAGAATAATAACTATGTTTATAAAATATATGCAAAGGCGGTCTTATTGCTTCAAGCATTCTCTTACAGGCAACCCTTGGTTTAAATTAGTAGTAAATTTTAACAAAGATTAACGTTATAGTGCACAATTTGATTAAATTGAATACAATAATATAAACAAAATATATCGTATACTACAAAAAAAACTTTTAATATTATATCTAAATATGATCCTATATATAGATATACACTCGTATATATATATATATATATATATATATATATATATATGTGTGCAATATATTATACTACATAATATACATATATACATACATAAATGACTAAAAATAAACTACAGTTATAAATTGAAAAGATACTGTTTTAGACGATTTTTAAAAATATAAAGAGATTTTAATTAGAAGTTAATTTCAAAGAATCGCAGATTTCACAGTAAAGGAATTGGAGTAGAATTGAGTATGATAAGTAGGTAATTTAAGAAGATTATCGCTCCTGGACCTAAGTTCTAGGCGTAAGATAGAACGTAGTATAGTATATATTGGTGTATTAATTTTTCTAGGAATTATTATAAAACCTTTTACGAGCATTGAATTAAAATTAAAACCAGTGTGGCAGTTTTTCTTATGTGGCCCAAAGTATCATATTTGATACCATCTGAAACACATGAAATATATAATTCAAAAGAGATTCAAGATTTAATCGATAGATATTTTTTAATCTAAGCCCAAATTACGCCAAAATTAAAAAAAAATTAGCTCAAATCTTAAACGTAATATAAAATTTATATATATTTCTGGTCACAAACGACATTGAAATTTTCTTTTTATGTTAATTGTGTGACGCCTACAAGAGATGCAAGTAATGTTTTAATTTTCTAATATTAAAATTATTTTATGTTATATATATGATAATTATGCACACCAAAGATGACATGAAGAACTGTTATAATTTCAATGGAGTTATTTGTTCAGTAAAGTGTGGTTATTCAGAACAGAAACGCAAAGCCAGGATTAAAAGTTTTGCCGCTGTATTACAAGAAAACTGTGTCGCCGGGTGTGACTTACCGGCATTATTTTGTCACAGTCGACTTTTAGGAGTCTTAACGACTTTTGGACTTTTTGGAGCCTATAAAGGATTTTTTGTTACATAACACGGAGTGCTTTCCGCAATAAATATGATATTCATGTTTGTTTTTGAGTTTATTACTTAAATATTCCGTAGGAAGAAGGGCGATGACAAAATTAGTTTAAAAAAAATATGTATAACCCAAATGCTTTATCATTTCATTTAAAAAATTCCCCATTTCCTTTTGTAGATTAAATTAAACTTTTTATATTTTCAGTCAATGAGTAAAAACTGTACTGTAAACTGAGTATTACGCCATACAACGCTTTTCAGATACACCAATAACTTACACTTCTTTGTCATAATTGATATTAAATATTTTCAGTAATAACGTTATATATAAATATAAGACGCTACTTTAAAAAACGAAGAAGTTACTTCAGAAAAATTCAAATATATCCATAAAACGTGTCTCAGGAATCGTTCACTTCCTTCAATTTCATGCAAGCATGGAGATCGTAGATCTCAGACTAGTCACTTTCTAAGTTTATAGCCGGTAGACCAAATATAGTAGATCCCTGTGAGGTATAATAAATGTAAAAAATATCTCTCTAATGACTCTATCCTCCTCCTCATTGTTAAAAAAACGCAACGATCAATTTTAATTTATGTATCTCCAATGAGGCAGTGGCCTGGACTGGCTTTCACCTCGGTTATATTTACAAAAGTAATTAACTAAAATACATTCTAGTAAATTTTATTATAGACCTACCTACATTTGTAGATACATACTTCTCTAACATTCAATTATGTTCCGTCTATCAGGAAAAGTTATTTACAAATGAATTGGGGGGGGGGGGGGTTGTGGATGTCGCTCACGTCCGATTTACCACCTTCTCTAGATCTTTTTCAGCTTACGATCGATTTGAAGGTCACAGAATAGTTTAAAATTTACTCAAAGAACCATTTTAGTCGCGGTGTTATTTTATTATGAATGAGTATACAAGTGACATCGTCTTATGATGTTAATAATTCAATATCTTATTGATGGTCCTCCAACAGCCCAAGCTTGGAATAAACAAAAGTAATATTAAATATTTCTCTTTATGAAAACTTATTAAGCTCTGAAAACATCGTGATACTTGACGGCGGCATGAATTATTTAAATTTCCATGCTCTAGTAACAAGACAAAGAACGGCGTTTAGTTCCGACACGTAGTGTCTTGAAAATTGTCAAGTGCATGAGGAACGGAGTGTTTTCACAATAGATTCTCTTTGCCTATCCTGCTAGATAGAGAGAATCATATAAATATATGATTGAAGATTTTGACTATGACAACAAAGTTCATCTCCCCTAAGTAAAGAAAACAGAGAAATTGTAACGTGCGTACGTAATCAAAGTTAAAATGTCCATTTTAAATTGATCTTTTCTTATTTATTTTTCTTCTTCTATAAGTGATTCATGAATTTACACAGAAGTGGAATGAACATTGTTTTGAATAACGATTGCATATAAAAATTGAAAAGATATTTTATATTATTTCCGTTATTCTAGATAGGTAACTTTTTATGAATAAGGTCAACATATACATAAAAAGTACCCACATTTTGCTGTCCAAATTTTGTAAACAATGAATATTTGTATATATTTACAATATATATACATATAATGTTTGTTTATTTCGAAAAAAAATTTGTTATTCCTATTATCTTATATTACTTTATAAAAAGATTCATTCAATAGCATTTCTAAGAAAAGATGCTTTTCACGGCTCTACCTTCGCTGGCAGAAAGCATCCCCTCACGTTTGTGATTCAAGATCCGCGTCTAGACGGCGCCAGTGGCTTTGTGAATCATCTATAAACCATTATTTGATTGCATCGCTGACTCACATAAAGTAACAAAATTCAAAAATATTTAGTAATAAGTAAGTTATAATTTGTATTAAATAATATTAAAGAAAAAAATACTAAATGAACTGTCCGACTACTCTATAAATATTGTTCACAATGTGTAAAAGCTTTTGCCGTGTAATGCCATTTTTTAAATTGTGCTGCTGTTGGTGATCTAATCTAATTTTGACATAAAAATCAGCATCACACGGTGACCCGCAAAAAGCTGGGTAGACAGAGACAACCTAGAGTTAAGACACTTCATTCCCCACTTTCCGCCGAATTTTCGAGGCAGTTTTTTGACACCACAGTATAGAAATGAAAATATTAATGAAAATATAAAGATTCTATGTACACAAACGTAAATTGTACGTATTGTACGTAAATTATATTCTTTAAAAGCATAATTCGTCGTTCTCCTAAAGTCGTCAGAAGCTGGAATAGGGAATTCCATGTAAAAACTAAATTAACTTCAAATGTAAATAAAAAATATTTGTAAAAACAAAAACCCCGACGGCATAAAACTAAAAAGAAAATAAAGAAGCCCAATAGTTTATTAGGATTAACAGTCGGGACCTCTTTAAATTACGAAGGGTTCCTGGTAAAGATTTTATTGATTGAAGAATTACTTATAGGTCCCGACTGTTAATCCTAAGAAACTATTGGGCTTGTTTATTTACTTTTTAGTTGTATGGCGTCGGGGTTTTTGTTTTTACAAATATTTTTTATTTTTCATTTTTTTGTTAGAATTTATTATGGTAATGATAATCATGATATACCTTTTTGAAATCCTGAAATTGAGCTCTTGAATTTGTTACCCATATTGTAGTATTCGAAGCGAAATTTTTTTTTCATTAAGTCCAATGGCGTACCACAGCCGCCATGATTATTTTTTATTAACGTCACCTATCTAAGAACACTTAGGCTGCTAATACGAATCTAACGATACCTCAAATATGTAAATCCGTTCAGCGGTTCTGGAGATACGAGGTAATAAAGAATATTACATACATACAAGATACGCGCGAAAAACATAACCCTTCGTTAGCAGTCGGGAAAAATAAATGTAAATGAAAAGTCATGTTACCAATTCTTGTTAAATTACGATCAAGCGGTCACTTGATTTATTAATTTCATTTCTTAGAACTCAAATGGTTATGAGTTAAGAACAAATCGCAACCGATGCGGCAAAGCAAATATAATATATTGCGTCATTACCCAAGTTTTGTTGATATTTCCGCTGGAACTCAGACACCCTCGCGGCTCGACGCATTGCGGCCAGATCCAGAATGTAAGCCGACTTATAAATTGCTTTAATTTAATATATCGTAACTGCGAAGGGGATCCGCATTGGCAACCATTTTTCTTTATAAGGGGACTTTGGTATCGTATCATAAATAACATCCTACTAAAATTTCACGCTGCACGAACTATACAGTATGTACAGCGACTAGATAACTATTGTCTGCAACTGCAATAGGGGAGCGAATTTATGAGCGCAAGCAATAATATAATTCAGCGGGAAGCTTAAGATAAATATTGAGGAGGGGAGCTTAGAGATTGAGAACGTTGTTTCAATAAGATAACTCTGTGGCTGTTAACAACGCTTTGACCTTGCATAATATAATTCATTACAATTGAACAAACTAAAATAAAAATTAAAAAATATACATACATCTATTTACATATGATTTAATTTTAGATCTAAATTGACCTACGTCTGTTAGAATAGGCAGCTTGTCTGAAATCCTTTTTTTGTCAATAGTAAATGCATTTACGAAGACCACCCGCGCTTACGGACGAACGATTCTGTGTATGTGAATCTGAGACTACCCACTAAAACCCAGCGGAAACTCTCTTCTAGCTGGCGTTGCAGGATCGCTCGCGCATACTACTACGATACCTCTGTAAGAGACCCGCGTATCGTTGGCAATCGTCGCCATCCTGAAGGCGACGGGAGCCCCTGGGTTCCGCCTAAAGTATCTGCAGCCTTTATGACTTGCAAGAGACTCGCTTCTCTAGAGTAACGGAAGTTGAAGGTGCCTATACCACCTTCTCTTACCTCCTGGCCTATGGCGACGGATACACTAGACAGTAAGAGGTCCTTATCTACTACAGCCATTAAGGCGTGGTATAGTGTAGAACAAACGACCAGAGTGTGATGCACCGAATCAAACTCAAGGCACACCGGTGACATCTCCCAACGCGAAATCTGATGCAGATATTTGCCGACGCAACCGTTTCCCGTCGGTGAGTACCTAAATCTACTCAACATGCAATGTCTTGACTTCAGATAGCAGAAAACGGCTAGTTTGATACTGAATCCTCATTGTGTACCATCATACCATGCAATGCGAAACATACAGCATAAAACTGGAAAAATATTTTAAATTATTATTTATTCTAATAAAAGCCGATTTTATATTATATCATACAAATTTTATTAACGCTAATTATATATAAGAGATCAACTTTCATGCGAATGATTCAACTCATTCTGGCTTTATCTTTTTTATATTTTTCCTAT
>DWMY01001235.1:0-15815 GCA_018249775.1 Heliconius hecalesia formosus | reverse complement strand
TTCGAAGTACTGTTAATTTTTATGTGGTTTGTTGCTGTTTATTATGAAGTTTTCTTTGGTTGTCTTCGCTTATTCGAGTAGTAGATTAGTGATATGTTTTTTTAAATTCATGGTTTGGTTAAGTTTTATTTTATTCCGGTATATCTAAAGAAAAATATTTATATTAAGTTGATAATATTATTATACATTGGCTTAATTTAATTAGTTAGGTTTATAATTTCTTACTAATCCTATTGAAAACTGTAAAAAAATACCATAAATATATTGAATAAATATTCGTATAGTTCTAGCGGGTGAAGCCGCGCGGTCCGCTAGTATATATAGTTATTTTTTCAAAGCGTCACGCTACATCTCGCACACAGCATACCCTGCTGGACAGAGGGAATCTAGTATTAAGACTCTCCCTTCCCTTTCCTTTCCCGTCAACTTCTGGAGGTATTACGTGTTGAGCGGCGGAACTCAACGCCGCTCTTTGCTCCGACACCAGAGCGAAGAATTGAAAATATTAAATAATTCATTTCTTCGAATGTAAATCGAACCCACAACCTGTCGCATTAACAGTAACATTCCTTCAAAACTCCAAGTTCTTAAAAACGTAACGTCTACAGGCGTACTTCCTAAAATAAAGTCTATTCCCAGCACAGTGTTGTTAAATTTTAGCGATGTTTATATTTTCCATTAAGACGATTATCTTGGTAGGACCAAGATGAAAGCCGATCGACAGTACTCAAAAAGAGAAACAGATATCCAGAATCGTCCCTCCTATTCATTTTTTTCTCAAAAAGGAGAACGTTCTATATTCGTTAACAATATCTATTATTTATGTTTGTCCGTCGGATTCGCCGTCATTCCAAATTCTTTTTTTTTTGCTTATAAGAGAGCATTTTTACATTGGTCCATTGATTTATAGGCATTTCTTATTAAATTCATACGAGTACATTTGCAAATTTGTAGCCATTATCTGATGATGTTCATAGTCATCAGACCCAACTCCTCAATGATTAGGAGTTAGGAGACAATGATTTATTATGTGTAGCTTACGACTTTAGGACTACACATTTTGTAATAAATTTATAAGCAATTTGTAATATCTTATGCTACATTATTGTACTTTTGAGAGATGTTACCGGTTCCAGGACGATCACTTGCTAGTAATTTTCTTTTTAAATGGAAATAATATAAAATTGGGTTTTCTTAGGATTAAATTGTATCCCACATAGCTTCACGCTGTATCCCGAATATAGAAGGGAAGGCAAAGGGAACCTACTACTAAAACATTCCGTCCCCATTAACACGCTATATATATATATATATATATATATATATATATATATATATATATATATATGTCTATGATTAAGAATTATAATTTGTTACCTTCATATAAAAAGACCGATGATAAAAAAACTAGTTATTACGCGGACGTCAATAATTAAGATAGTCTACACTGACATATATTTTTAAAAGTGCTTATTAAAATTATAAGTGAATATTTCATCTCCTCGAGTGGGGATCGAATCCACAACCAGTCGGTTTTGCAGTCACACCTTGTGCCGCTGCGCCACGACCGGCCTCAACTTTATAACACAAATAAAAAAATTTGTGAAACAAAAAAATTGTGCAATCAAACAGGAAGAAACTATGCACTAAATATCAAGGGCAAGATGTAGCAGGAATACTTTAGTACTCTTTAGTTTTTTTTTTTTACATAAGGCGGAATTACGCAACTTCGGTTACCGGTTCGAATGTACGACGTTGTAGTAATAATAAAAAAAATGTTACAATTAATTTATGCGATATTATGCTGCTTGCCGATGATAGGTTAAATTCAATGTTCAAAGTAGACGGTAATAAAGATAATAATGACTAAGTAAATAGTGCACTGTCGCATATACTCTACCGGTTAATCATCTTCACGCAATATCCCGCACACAGTAAACAGACTTAGTGGAACTTAGTGTTAAGACACTTCGATCCCCATTTCGATCGCCGTTTTATGTAGTTTTTCAAGGTTTTGTGTGTTGAATGGCGGGATTCAACGCCGGGCTTTCGTCTTGGTGCCAGAGCGAAGAAATGAAAGTATTAAGAAATAATATTTAACCGTTGCGTTACAGTCACACCCTTGTGCCCCTGCGCCACGACAGCTTCAACTTTACTGGCATACTATTAATAATTTATTATTAGGCGCGGAAAATCTAAATGTATAGAATTTACATGTCCAACCTGAGAAGATAGAAGCAAAACTCCGTCTCGTTGTCATTTTTAGGACTAACAGTAGATTCGAATCAATGGGGCCACCATCTTCTCTTGCGGGTAGGCTGAGCCCCGTTGTTAGACAGTGAGACAGCACCAGATATCGAATCAATAATCATTAAAATATAATATAATGTTTTTCAATTTTTATTTAATATTTATTATAGGTCGGGGCAAAAGTATAGTATTAGTAATCAAACCTCTTTACCCACATATAGTATGGTAGGCAGAGTGACCCTAGTGTTAAGACACTCCGCTCCTCCCTTTCTGCCAAACTTTTCAAAAGCATAGCGTGTTGAGTAGCGGACTTCTATGCCACGCTTTGCTTAATACCAGAACGAAGAAATTGAAATATTAACAAATAATTATTCATTTACCCGATTGGACATCGAACCTACAATTGTTGCGTCACACTAACGCGCTTGTGCCCTTGTGCAACGACGGCTTATAAATACTATATTTTTTTTTTTTTAGCTTCACGCTTTATCCCGCATACAGCAGGGTAGGCAGAGGGAACCTAGTGTTACGACACTCCGTTCCCCACTTTCTGCCTAATTCTGGACGCATTGCGTGTTGAGTGGCAGAACTCAACGCCGCGCTTAACCTCGACACCAGAGCGAAGAAATGGAAATATAAATTTAAGTAAATATTTCATCTCCTCGAGTGGGCATCGAACCCACAACCAGTCGCACAGTTTGCAGTCACACTTCGTGCCGCTGCGCCACGACTGGCCTCGACTAAATACTATATATATTAATATAAAAATAATTATATCTTAATTATAAGTAGGACGCTGTGTACTTACCTTGGTGAGTGAAAATGTAATCAATGGGAATATTGTTGTTGAATATTCTAGTCAATATTGTTCTAAATGATACCTACCTACCTCATTTGATTCTAAAAGTACCTCGCATACACCCACCTAAGTTAAATGTAACCTTTTACGCATAAAAATTTAAGTTGTTGTTGTTTTTTAACTGAACATTTAAAAAAACTATTGCTGCTATTTCTAAACTCCTGCTTAGATAAACATCGACTTGGCTACAAACCAGAGAGAAGAAACGAAATTATTAAATATTTACTCGAGTGGAAATCGAACCCTCCTATCGCGTTTACAGTGAGACGCTTGTGCTACTGCACTACGTCTTTCCATTTCCAATAAAAAATATCTTCACGAGTTTTTGTATATTAAGGAAAAACTTAATTAAATATTTACTAATTATACATTTGTATATTTAATGATTTCAAGTTAATTTTTTTAATGTTAAAATGTGTCTTTATACTTTAAAGCAGCGAAAATCATATACTCTACATACAGGTTCTTATGTCGTAGTGGAGGCCGTCGTGACGCACCTATAAGTGTGTGACTATAAATGCGACGGCCGTCAGTTCGATTCCCGCTCGGAGAAATTAATTCTTTAATATTTTCATGTCCTTGCTCTGGTAACAAGGCAAATGACGGCGTTGAGTTCCGGAACTCAATATTTAATCTTTGAGATTTCAGAGGAAAGTAAGGAACGGAGTGACTTAACACTAAGTTCTCTATGATTATCCTGCTTTATGCAGGCGTATACGAGTTAGTTGTATATTTACAGCGTGAAGCTGAAAAAAAAAGGTTCTTAAGTACCTTTCATGCCCTTACCTTGCCGTCAGGATCTACTATACATCGCTGCACATGAAGAGCGAGTACGTACGAAAAATCACACTCAAACACGTTTTAGGGTGGCTAGTGTATAATTTCAAAACTTTGAAAACCAGATTAAACACGAAATAACAATCACTTCGCATTAATAGGGTTGTGTTCTCAAACTACGCAGACCCCACGGGTGTAATAAAAAAGTCCTAGAAATAGATGACTACTGTAGACCAAGTAAAGCTTAAATATGTACTGTCAAGCTTCTTAGGGACGCAAGAGTGATGATTTTACGATTTTACCAGAAAAAAACACGTGGACGAGGGCGTCCTTACAATTTATATTTCCTCATCCTCAAGGGTGTTTTAAACTATTTTTAGTCAAAGGACCAAAGTAATTCTTAAAGTAGATCTAATTCATATCACTGGTATAATTAAACGAAGATTTTTTATAGTATTTATAAAGATATTTAAATTTTTATTTAATAAACTTATGAATAGAATGAATATATGGGTCTGCATTTTCTCTGATCACTTATTTATGATTGCTTGCTTTTTAATATTAGCTATCCGCACTATGACAAATGCTTTGTATGTGCATGTATATATAAATGTAACTATTTTATCATTATAATTTTATTTACATATTATTGCATCATAGCTATACTTGTTACTTGCAATGAATGCAATGGTCACTATTTAATAAAGTACGAAGGATTTGTAGGCAAAAGTACAAGAATTAGAAACCACAAAGTAGTTTTTACTTTTTTAGTTTTTAATTTTGTTTTTTTTTTTTAATAATTTAGAATCTTGCGTATGTACAGAAAATTACAAACTATACCTACGAATGTAACAAAAAAAATTTTAAGCACATTAAATACTCCTACGAAAAATATAAACTGTAGTAACTAATGCAAAAATAATAATAGAATTTGAATGTACATCATTGATTTTTTGTTTGTGCATTTGTTTGCGCATTTTTGGAATTACTGGAAAGATTAGAACCCTTCTGTTGTAAAGTTATCAGGCCTGGATCTAGCCTAAAATTAATTTTGAAGACTGCATACTTAATGTGGAGAAACAGAAGCTCAGCTAAAATAAAAGAAACAAGAAATTGTTAGAAATAAAAACATAAAAAAATACGACAATCGTGGTGCATCTTCGCTGTAATTGCCATTACTGTTAGTTCGACCTCCACTCAATGAACTAGGTGTTCTCCATACAACGTGACATTGGCGAAGTGATTTTGTGCTCAACTGTCACGCTCAGAGCGCCATAATAAAAGAACTGAACTGAATAATTGTGTGTTGACATGTGGGATGTATATTGTCAATGTGTGACTTCTTCACGTTTGTAGGCCTTTATTTAACTAAGACAATGCAGAAAGATATACATATATACATTAGAAACAAGTTTGTTATAAGCCTGCACGTACTCTTGATGGTTTTTACTATTTTGAGATATGTTTCACTACTTAAACTTTTTTGTAACTTTTAGCAAAGATAGCTAACTAATATATACATAGTATTTATAATTTTGATAGGTGTCAATTTATGGAGCGTTAACTTAAATAATAAACTTCAAATTTTTCTTAGTTTTACGAAAATTCTGAAAAAAAATATATACAATAGTAACAAGGTTACAGATAGCTACTTTCAGTTTAAATTTCATGAAGGTATCTTCAATAAATACCGTAAAAAATAAGCTTTAACGCTAAGGGTTGTTACCCCCAAAACTCCCTTACTGTAAGGTTAGAAATATAAAAAAATATGTGTCGCTATTTCAGATAAAAACCAATTCAACCGTATTAAAAATAATTAATTACTGCAGCCTTCCTTCCCATGCTTCCTTCCCATTTCTTTCTAAAAGGGACTTAAATTAGAGTAAGTTCTTATTATCTTCATCTACATATACATATATTATACAACCAATTTATAAGCAATCACAGTAAAATATTCTATTCATTTCCTTATTTGTATAGTTGCTACGTGGTCTATCTTAGTTCAGTCTATCTAAGGGTTAATATAAAGTCTTAATTAACTCGGGGAGACCTCGCGATAATTAACTTCCAAGATGACCTAATAAAGTACTGTTTTCTTATTTTTATGGCGTTTTCTGAGATGGAATTGTGATTTTATTATTTTAACATTATTTATTATGTAATATGTATTATATTTGATAATATGAGTTGTAGGTAAAATCTGCAATTTGGGTCTCCGCTTATCGATCACTGAGAGATTGTGTTTCGAATTGATTGGATATCTGTTTATTATTATCAACAAAATAACATTTGCAGTTGAAGTGTGTATTGCTGATCTTTCAAAATTTAGTATCCCTTACTTAATTACTACAGAATTATTTGTTAAATGCGACAGGTTATGGGTTCAATTCTCACTTGAGAAAATTAAAATAAAAAAAATATATATATTGACGGAAAGTGGGGATCGGAAGTGTTTTAACGGGAACGGAGTGAACTCTCACACACAACAGTAGAGATGACCGATGTTAGAAAAACTTGTTGTTGTTGTTGATGTTGACATCGATGTCAAATCGAAAATCAAAATCGAAAGAAAAACATAACCGACATTTTTATTGCACATATCGTCATCAATAAATAAAACAACTATAATATCACATGTTAAATAAAAAAAAAAATTTCCTTTGTATGAACAATACGATAATTTTTGCCCCAACTTTATATAAATTATTGATCTTTTCTTAAATTCATAACAAAGTTGCTCTTGTGTGACTCCTCTTTTTCTCGTTGTCTCTCATTTGCTCAACACACACACACACACACACATGAACGCACACTCACACACACACGCATGAACGCACACACACACACACACACACACACACACACACACACACACACGCATGAACGCGCACACACAGACACACACACACACACGCATGTACGCAAATACACACCCATACCAGCACATTTCTTTTTTACTTAAATTTTTAATTACTATTTTTTTTTCTTCTCTTAGAAAGACATATACATTTATGATGCTTAGTCTTCAAGTCAAAAATTACAAATTTTCGGTTTGTATAATTTTTCTATCAAACAAAAACTTTACCAGACTCACTTCTCTCTAAAATACAGGTTTGTTCCTAGTTTAGAGGATAGGGAACCATCTTATTTTGTGTAACATGTACAAGGCTCTTTTATGTAACGTTTTTATTGTCTTTGTAGTTACTTTCTTTGAGAAAAAAAAGATTATTATTATTATTATCTACAAAAAAATATAAAAATTTAAAACATTAGGGCGTAAAATCACATTATATGTGCGAATACTTTTTGCCAATCGAATCTCTTATATAATAAAAGGATAGAAAAGTCAATTCTGTACATGAAAGATATAAAAAATATAAAAATTAGGTCGGTTAATATGTTGATTATAGAACCTAAAAAACCACTCAGCAGAATTCTTGTCTGCTTGTCTGTCTGTCTGTCTGTCTGTCTGTCTGTCTGTCTGTCTGTCGGATTATTTGTTTAAATACCGTTTTTGTTAAAATACGAATGAATTGAAATTAAATGAATTTTAGCATGATAATAATTCAAAGCCTAATGCAACTTCTAGAATAGTTTTTATCATGGAGTGTAAAGAAGTTTTAGCATAAAAAATTACATAATTATATTTTTTAATAAAAAACATCGATTCTTCAATTTCAACCGGATTTCATTCTCTGAAATCAACGAAACTTTCACCAAACTACCCCTTATGTGTACCCTTTCTAATAAAAAAAGAATCATTAAAATCGGTTGAGTTGATATTGAGTAATTCCTCCATTTGTCGCGCACATATTTAATGTAAATTTGAGATTTATATGATTTTCTCATAGATACCATTGTCGGAAATGAACTAAATTAAAATAGGACTTCACGGGACCCACTATCTTCCAAATAAAAAAATAATCATTAAAATCGGTTCACACAGTCGAAAGTTTTAAGGTAACAAGGATAAAAAATACAGTCGAATTGATGACCTCCTCTTTTAAGAAGTCGATTAATAGTAATCTGACATAATTAAATTACGATTATGTTATTTAACCACAATTTAAAAACGGAAACTAAATTGCAGCACGCAATGCCTCCAGAATTCGGCAGAAAGTGGGGAACGGAGTGTCTTAACACTAGGTTCCCTCTGCCTACCCTGCTGTGTGCGGGATACAGCTTGTAGCTGATTAAAATAAAACTAATACTAAATATTTAAGGGCAGTTTGCCAAAATACAAACAAGAAAAGTATTTAAATCGGTTAAGCCTTTTCTGAGATAATCGTGAAGAAACGTACAGCAGTAAGTATCGATAAGTTGTGTTTTTATTTCAAACATTCAATTGAAGATTCTTATGGGAGGTACGAAAATGCGACCTAAAGTTTTAATAACTTTCTCATAAAAAATCTTCATTGCATTGCAAACATAAATTATAGGTATATCAAAACACGAACATAATTCAGTGTGTTAAGTAAATAATTCTGTGGTTTAAGTGGGCGAAGCCGCGAGCGGGTCGCTAGTGTAAAATAAAAGCTTTTAAAATAATAATTTTGAAAGCACGCGTACGCGACTAAATTTTGATTGTGTGCCTGCCGACATCGATGTTACGATGTTTTATTTAATGCAACATCGATGTTAACATAAAACATTGATATTTTAGCTGCTAACACTGATGTTCATCGAAAATCTATGATAATTGGGCACCCCTATTGAACAGTAGGTTCCTAATTTCCTTCCGCCTAGCCTGTTATTTGCTGGACGTGAAGCTGATGTTTCACTACAGCTTTTAAAAATTACAATATATCTATTACTCAATGACTACATAATTGCAATTTAACATGAACATTTATTTTTTAAAGGCACTATATAATTTATATTTCTGCACTATAAAAAAAAAATCAGCTTCACGCTGTATCCCGCACACAGCAGGGTAGGCAGAGGGAACCTAGTGTTAAGATACTCCGTTCCCCACTTTCGGCCGAATTTTGCAGGCATTACGTGTTGACTGGCGGTACTCAACGCCGATGTTTGTCTCGACACCAGAGCGAAGAAATAGAAATATACATTTAAATAAATATTTCATTTCCTCGTTACGCGTTACAGTCACACCCTTGTACCTCTGGGCAATGATTTGCTGAATTAATTTTATGATTTGATTACGATTTCAAAATAAAGTTAAATAAAGTATGATTTGAAAAAAAAAAAAGATTTTAACCCTTTTATAACTAGTAGCCGCTCACAACTTTGTTTGTGTAGATTTCCCATAGGTATTACTGACCCTTCTCATGTTACTTCCATTTACTCATATTTTGTTACGTTACTATTGAAATTTAGATCCAAAATCGACATTCATTGCTGCATGGAACTCACCAGAGCGGAGTAAAGTAAGCTATTTAATATACACACTTCCCAAGTGGAAATTTAAACTTTAAATATCGCGTTTACAGTCTGACGCCATTACACTGTTTTTTTTTATGGAAAAGGACAAGGCAAACGAGCGTTCGGGTCACCTGATGGTAAGTGACCTACGCCTCCCACGACCCCGTGCAACACCAGAGGAGTTACAGGTGCGTTGCCGGCTTTTAAGGTGGAGATAGACGCGCTTTTTGAAGGTACCCATGTCGTATCGACCTGGAAACACTGCCGCGGGTAGGCCATTCCACAGTTCCGTGGTGCGTGGAGGGAAGTTCCTACGAAACCGCACAGTAGTGGAATGCCTCGTATCCAGGTGGTGTGGATGATATTTTAGCTTGTAACGTACTGTGCGGTTAGAAAATTCGGCGGCAGGTAACAGGTCAAACAGCTCTTCAGAACACTCCACATGATAAATGCGATAGAGAATGCACAGCGAGGAGACGTCTCTACGCAAAGCCAAAGTATCAAGCCTTTCACAGATCATTGGGTCCCCAATGATTCGAATGGCTCTACGTTGTATGCGATCAAATGGTTCAAGCTGATACTGGGGTGCACCAACCCAGAGATGAGAACAGTACTCCATATGAGGCCGAACCTGGGCCCTATATAGGGCCCAACGGTGTTTTGGCGTGAAGCACCGTCTCGCTCTGTTGATGACCCCCAGTTTCTTCGAGGCTAATTTGGCCTTGCTTTCCAGATGATCGCGATCGAGATACTGGGCGCGGCTGTGAGGGGAGTGTTTTGAAAGACTGGCGATACGATAAATGGCATTTTTTTAGTGGTTAACACGCAAACTAGCTAAACTTCAGGGGGTTGAACTGAACTAGGTTCCTTTCACCCCATGAGGAGATATTGTCAAGGGATGCCTCAACAGAAGACATAAGTTTATTTCGGCCCTGTTCAGCGTTTTTCCGAGAAAGACTTGCTCGGCCGGAGTAAACAGCGTGTCCTCCAACATGTCATATGCAGAAGAAACAGCGTAGGGGACAGCACGCAGCCTTGGGGAACGCCAGCGTTCACGGGCATATACTTAGAGCAAAAACCGTCGACAGCGACCTTGATGCCGCGCCCAGTGAGAAAGCTGGCGATCCACTTGCATAAATTCTCGGGAAGCACATAGGATGGAAGTTTAGCCAGGAGCGTCTCATGCCACACTCGATCAAAGGCCTTCGCCATGTCCAAACTAACTGCCAGGCCCTCTCCTTTGCTTTCAATAGCCGCAGCCCAGCGATGGGTAAGGTAAACCAGAAGATCACCGGTTGAGGGACCATGGCGTAAGCCATATTGTCGGTCATTAATCAATCGGTGATCATTTAGATAAACCAAACTGTACCAGAACGTACAAATTTTTTGCTAATGAACCAAAACTAGCCGTTGGTTGATAATGGCATTACGTTAGTTCCTGACCTTAATATCCTTTTTTACCGACTTCTGTAAGAAAAGGAGGTTAACAATTCGACTGGATTTTTTTTCTTAAACTGTACTCGAATGGGAATTCAACCGACCCATCGAATATAACGTTTGCCTACTCTACCGTGCTAGACGCGTGATACAGCGTGAAGATGTAAGAAAATTTTAATTCTAGTTATTTAACTTAACCTAAAAATTAATTTATTTAACTTAACCTAAAATCCTGGTATCTAGTAGCAATTTCAAACATATTAGGAAAAGTATACTTCACCTTTTTGTACGTAAATCTAAGATATGATAGAAAAATACTTCAAAGTCAGTCTGCGCCAGTTAACACGGTTAATGCGACGAAAGCATGTACTCTGACGATTTATAAGCCTGCAGCACACTCCATAGTGATTTTATTTTGGAATTTACTGTATTATTACGAATGCTATCGAATATAATAAAGATAAATAAAGTATGGACATTGTACATGCTTATAACTATTTTTTTTGTACTATAAGTCTGAAAAAATTTAGGAAATGTATAAAAAAATTAACGCGTCTCTTGGAAATCGTCAAAGAGCTCTGAACACTAAGCCATACGTTCTCATCAAGCTACGCCGAAATTCTTATACGCTTGTTATAACTTACGTAGTGTCTCAACTTTTAAAACTTGATATCTCTACGCGATCTTAAGATAAATGGTCTTGATAGACGGATTATAAAGTGATACTACAAGGGTTCCGTATTTACTATTTGACGTACGGGATCTTAAAGCGACTTAAACTACGAGAAGAGACTAAGAAAGAGGGCGTTGTGGCGTAGAAGCACAAATGAGCGACTGTAAACGCGGCTGTTGTGGGTTCGATTCCCACTTGGGCGTATAAATTATCTAATCTTTTCATTGCTCCGCTCTGGTAACGAGGCGAAATAATGCCTCGAGAATTCGGCGAAAAATGGTTGAACGGAAGTAACATTAGGTTCCCTCTGCCTATCGTGCTCTATGTGGGATACCGCTTGAATCTGAAAAAAAGAAAAAAAATACTAAGGAAAATATAAGATAGCCTATCTGTTTTTATTTTTTTGAGCTTCAGTTTGATAACTGATATGATATGAGATAAATTATAAATTTGACACATCATTACATTTAGTAGGTAGAACATCTTGCTGTCGTGCAGTATGTATGTGTACTTGGAATTAAAAAGAATAGCAATTGATTTGCAGATCAAACGTCGCTAGTGGAACGGCTGCCACTTTTTCTTGCTAGCGATGTTGCCCACCATTTCTTTATTATGAATTTTATTTTTTCAATTTCTATATTTATTATTTTGTACCCAGCAGCAGATATGATTTTACATCTGTTCGGTTGCTTTTCTCTTTGTTTGATCTGGATCGTTGCGTAGCTTTTGGACTGATCTGTAGATGTTCTCGTACCTGCAATAATGGCTGTTGTTTCATCATTAATGAAATTAAATCATATAGGAAAGTTGTAACAAGTTGTGACAAGCTCGTCAAGGTGTTTTATAAAAATTTACTTTTCGCATTTTTTAACAGATTTCTATAAAAGGGGAAGATTATCAATTCTGTATTTTTTTATGTTGGTTACTTCAGAACTTTGGACTGGGTGAACCGATTTTGATAATTTTTTTTATTTGAAAGTTGGCGCTTTCCGGTTCGGTAGTGCATTTGGTCCATTTTTGACAGTGTTATCAATGAGAAATACACTTAAGTCTTAAATTTGCATAAAGTATGTGCGCGGCCAAGTGGTCGAATAACTCACTTACACAATTAACATTATAATATAAGAATTTGATAAATGTATTTTGTTTTAAATGTGCAAGAAATAAAAAAAAAATCAGCTTTACGCTGTATTCCGCACATAGCAATGTAGGTAGTCCGTTCACTCCGTTCCCCATTTCTGCCGAAGTCTGAAGGCATTGCGTGTTGAGTGGCAGAACTCAACGCCGCATTTTGCCTCGACACCAGAGCGAAGAAATGGAAATATAAATTGAGTATATATTTAATCTCCTCGAGTGGGGATCGAACCCACAACCAGCGGGTTTTGCAGTCACACTTTGTGCTGCTGCGCCACGACTGACCTCGAGAAATAAAAGATTTTTTTATTTATTATTTATATTTAATCAGACTGAATATTACCTAAGCATTTTTTTAGGGTTCCGTACCTTATGAGACAAATAACGTAAACGTTCCAAGTTGAAATTAATATCAAATATTCAAGTTTACAGTCTCTTGGAGCGCAAGAACATCCAGTTTCTAAGTAAATACAATCAAAAGATACGAGGAGTTATGCATATTTCTTTTTAATTCGCAGCGAACTAATAATCTAGAGCGTATTTTTCGAGATCGTATAATTATTAAATTTGGTATGAAGTAAGAACTTAACGTCAAGCAAGATAAATCTGAAACATTTATATGTGTATTACATTTTATTTCATACACAATAAACAAACTTATGTTTTTTGTTTTTTTGCTGTGTGATCCCGGCCTAGAATAGGATCATCCTGGTACTGGTGGTGTCGTAAGAGGCGACTAAAGTACGTGTGGTAGAGTCACGTCGCCAGCATTGGCAACACGCATGGGCAGACTCGACCGGATCATTACCACCCCCGGCATTTAAAACCGGCGTGAAGTAGTGGCTCTATGCCACTGCGTTTCGCATCAGGTAATGCCAGCCTCCGGTGCCCAACCCATCTTACAGGCAGGCAACGCACCTGTAGCTCCTCTGGTGTTGCACGGGGTCGTGGGCGGCGGTAATCACTTACCATCAGATGACCCGATCGCTCGTTTGCCTTGTCTTTTCCATAAAAAAAAAAAATATATATAAAATTTTATAAGTTGTTCCTGTTAACCTATGATCATAAAATTGGTATGGAACCCTCGGTGAGCGTGTCCAACTTGCACTTGCCGGTTTTCATCTAATATCAAAACATCAAAATTACACGTCATACGTTTATACTCTATTTAAAATTTGGTACACAGCTTATCGACAGAACAATGAAGTAATTGTTTAAGAAAAAGTAAATTGACCTTGCTTTTGGTATAATTATAAATATATTTATATAATGACGTATATGGACATATACGTACATCACAATATATGTATATTATAACAAAATTCTAATAAACATGTTTTTTATTATTATAATAAATAAGATGTTGATTAAAAAACATTAAAATAAGGTTATTTTTTTTCGTTGATTTATAGTTAATTTTTTTTAATGTAAATCAGTTTTTGTGAAATAAAATGCCATTTTTTATCACCCGATTACATAAAGTAAGTGAGCATGACGCCGGTTTCAACATAGGTGGAAGAATAGGTGTGATAATTTAGCACGAATGTGGACGTGATGACGGTTGTGGGTTTAATTCTCACTCATTCGTTTTCACAAACCGCGGCGTTTAGTTGAATATACTTAATGTTACACCACTACACTACTTAATGTTATGAATGTTATGTTCGAAGGGTGCGCTTGCGCTCTAAGTACATACTTAGCCTCAGATATATGAGGCAAAAAAATAAAGTTTATATACTTAAAGGCATGCATTTGTAAAAATACAATGTTATCATTATAGATTAAAACGAAACTATACGCGAGTGCATTGCGAGCAAAAAATTAAAAAATTGAATGCCAAACTTTTTCATTTTTACCAACCGCGTCCGCATGTTTGTTTTTGGTTCCTAGATAGGAAACAGTAGCGATCTTCGAAAATATATATATATATATATATATATATATATATATATATATATATATATATATATATATATATATATATATATATATATATATAATTTTATGTATCTTTCATGCATTTTTTTAAGGAAATATATGCTACTGTACTCATTCATAACTGTGTCAATGTCAAGTTTTTGCTTACACACGTAGCAGGCATAGGCAGTAGGAACCTGGGAACCTGGGATGTGTATATATATATATATATATATATATATATATATATATATATATATATATATATATATATATTGAGTGTCTTAATAGTAGGTTCCCAGGTTCCTACTGCCTATGCCTGCTATGTGTGTAAGCGAAAATTTGACATTGACACAGTTATGAATGAGTACAGTAGCATATATTTGTTTAAAAAAATGCATGAAAGATACATAAAATTAATTAAATAAGTAAAATACATTCCACAATATACATATACACACTTTTGAAATTACAAAAAACGTTCTCCATTTTCCGCCAAATTCTAGAGGCAAAAAAAAAGTTTGTGCTCCTATGTCAAGAGTCGTGATACAGGAGCACAAACTTGTGACTCACTACTGACCTCACTTTTGTATTTATAAATTGATATACACGTTGTCATGGTAACGCATATAATACATATCAATGGGTCCTCTAGTACTCTTAAGCGCTCATATGTATCGAATCGATTGGATATGTAATATATATTAGAAAAAAAAATGTTTTATGGTATAACAAGACAATACATATAGGTAAATCAAAGATTAGTAATTAAATATCACAAACAATGTTCATCTTATAATTTTGTTACATTTTGAGGTAAAAGTAGAAAAATAATTTATTTTTGATTTTATTATATTTCGGTTAAGGATTGTTTGGATGCGTCGGTCGAATGTGGTGTTGATTTTGAAATAAGACCAATGTCACTGAAGCATCATTAATATAGGTATACTTTTTATTAAAATATTAATTAAGTGAACAACTTTTTCTTTTTTTTTTAAAGTACTTAAACATAAGTTTAACAAAACCACTTTATTCACTTCTTAGTGTTCAGGTGGAATTGGAATTTGATAATATTTGTTGTATATGTTATGCCAAAAAGAACATCTGTGATGTAACAAATCTTTTTTATTTTTTGAATTTTGGCTAAGTTCCATATATTTGAAACATTCAACACGTAGCGGTGCCCATTCCGGAAGTGATGGGTTTTCAGGCTTTCTGTTAAGGAAAAGAACCTATTAAATTATCTTATTAAATTATCTGATGAGGCCGGTCGTGGCGCAGCGGCACGAGGTGTGACTGCAAAACCGACTGGTTGTGGGTTCGATCCCCACTCGAGGAGATGAAATATTTACTTAAATTTATATTTCCATTTCTTCGCTCTGGTGT
>DWMY01001234.1:0-15825 GCA_018249775.1 Heliconius hecalesia formosus | reverse complement strand
GAATTTATGACAAATAAGTATTTATAACTTGTTAACTGATTTGAAGAAACTTTAGAACTTTCACTTACTCTAGTACATACGTTTGTGGCAAATCATTATTTGCGTTACGCTCGAGGGTAAAGTTATCCAAAATGTAACTTCAGTCAACATAGTCCAAATACTCATGTATTCAAAGTAATATAATTAAAGGCTTCGAGAACATTTACCTGACTGTACCTGCGATGGCTTCAGGTTTAAGTCCAATATAAAATATTTTTTATATTAAAAATATATTTTATTTCCACAGCTTAAGGCAATGCATTAGACTGTAAATGCTACGATTGTGAATTTGTTCCCGGACGAGATATTTTTTATTTCTGGCGACATTGCAAAGCTTGGCGTTCAATACTGCCATTCAACATGAAAAGTCTTAAAAATAGAGCGGTGCGTGAGAAATGAAGTATCTCAGAGGTTCTCCCAGCGAAACCACAAAAATCTAAGGTCTGATAAATAGTCACCGAAAATATAAAACTAAAGCGGTTTCCCTTAGTTTCGTCAACCCTGTTCGTGTAATGAACGGTCATCGCGACCGGACACTCCTCCATTCCGCTCCACGTTGTCTATACTTTGCCAAACTTATTATTTGTTATTAGAGGTCTCTATATAAATAAATTGATTTCGTTTTATTTAGTAAGTTTTTTATAAACATTTTTTTTATGATATTTGTTTTTGAGTATACGGGTATGCGATCCGGGATCTTTGAGCCACCACACCACTAGCCACTATTATACCCTCATACAGCCAATAAAAGAGGTGTCCTAACTAGCCACCTCCTGTTCCCTTTCTCTACGCTTCCCTTCTTCATATGGGTAGGATATTTGTACTTTGTACCTGTCCTATAAACAGACTGGAGTACATAGTAGCGAAATATGTCAGCAAAAGAATATAGCCAGAGCCCAGAGGCTATCAACATTATATGATAAATCTAAGACTGTGGAGAGGCAGAAGCTCATTTACAAACTGGCAAGTGCCCGGGACGCAAGATATCTATAGATATGGATGCCATTTTTGTGACATTGATGTAGGCATAAAGGGAAAAAAGGAGAGCTCTGTATATGGCCTTTTTAGATCTGGTAAAGACCTTTGACTATGTGCCTTGTATATTTGGTGGGCATTGCGATACAAAGGGATCCTTGAGGCCTACATTAAGATTTTTGGAGGATTCTGGAGGCATTGACAATCACGCTATCACGCTATCACGCTATGCCTTCTGCATATTATAATAAGGTGGGTAACAAGTATCTTTTGTCAAGACACTCATTTATTCGCTTTTATAACATTTTTATTTTGTAACATATAGTAGAGAACTCAACGTCGCCTTTGTCTTGCCAAAGCGACAAAATGTAAATAATTACGTGTGTTAATGTTATTTTTTTTCTTTTTGGGTGTTTTTTATATATATATATATATATATATATATATACATATATATATATATATATATATATATATATATATATATATATATATATATATATATATATATTATTTTAAACTTATTTTATTTCGAACATAATGATAAATTTGAGGCCAGTCGTGGCGCAGTGGCACAAAGTGTGACTGTCAAACCGACTGGTTGTGGGCTCGATCCCAATTACCCGAATTTATATTTAATTAAATTATATTTAAATTTATATTTAATTTAAATTTATATTAAACTTAAATTTATATTTTCATTTCTTCGCTCTAGTGTAATGTGTGTAAGCAAAGCGCGGCGTTGAGTCCTGCCACTCAACACGCAATGTCTCTAGAATTTGGCAGAAAGCGGAGAACGGAGTGTCTTAACACTGGGTTCCCTCTGCCTACCCTGCTGTATGCGGGATACAGCGTGAAGCTGATTTCATTTAAATCGATAATTTGATTACGAAATTGAATCCAAAAAAGTAAAAACAATTTTAAACTTCCTTGTGGCACAAATGGCTTTGGAGTTTATAAATAGATTATAATCAACAATACAAGTATGTGATAATGCTAATTGCTACTAATAATATATTTGGGAAAGTTCGTGAAACTACTACTAAACACATTTAGATAAAACTTTACAATAATATAGCTTATACATTAAAATAACACATAAACTACAAATTATGTAAAGATTTTATATAATTTGGTTACAAATAATTAACAATATTGTGCAGGCGAAGCCGCATTTCGGTCGCTAGTCTCAAATTAAGGTTAAAGGCAAAATTCATCACCGTTACTTCTATTATGGGTTAGTCGAAGTGCTTCGAAAATTCAGCAGAAAGTGGAGAAGGGAATATCTTAACACTACGTTCCCTCCACTTACTCTGATGTATGTAGGATATAGCGTGAAGGTGAAAAAAATAAGGTTATATAATAACTGCAATCTTGATAATCTTGCGTTGATATTATTCGGAGTTTTTCCAAAAACAGACCAGAGAGCATCATATCTTCCTCTCCTTTATAACTGTCCACTATCGTTAGTTATAGTAAAAGGAAAAAGGGCACCGCCCCACCCCTTCGCTCCTAGTGAGTTCCGACCAGACCGCAGCTGCTAATAATAATCAGTCGTCGTCGCCTACATAAAATGTATTTATGTTATGCCTTGAATAATGAAAAGGATGCATCTTTTAAAATTAAATATCATTGATATTATTCTATAGAAATAGTTAATGGAATTATTTTAAAATAGCTTGTGGATTCCACTAATAATAAGTACAATTAAAAGCAAAGTATAAATAGTGTACAATGTAGTGTATATTTATTCGATTATGAAAAACAGGTCAAGTGCGAGTTAGACTCGCGTACCGAAGGCTACGTACCGTTTTCAGAGTTGTAGGTCAATAGAAAGTACAAATTGACGAATTTGAGTTTGAGGGTAATAGATTAGTATAGAATTATAATTATATTGAATTGTTATTAAATAATAAGAAATACATATAAATATTTCCATAAATAATCTATATATATAAAAGGACATGTACCTGACTGACTGAGGTAAGACGTGCGTGCGTCACGTAACCGCTGTGCGTAGAAACGTGAAATTTGGACAGATGTTTATTTTTATAATCTGGACATCCACTAAGAAGGGATTTTGAAAAATTTTAACCTTAAAGGAATGAAATAGGGGTTGAAAGTTTATATGGAAAAATCCTTAAATCGCCACCGATTTTTATAAAAAAATAAACTCAGACTGTTAATAATATTTTATTGAACACAAATTTCGTGGTTTTTTTTAGAATTCTCCCTTAAGGGTGCAAATAAGCGGGCGAAGCCGCGCGCGCCCACTAGTATTTTATAAATGTATACCATTCTATGATTCGGTCACTATAAGTATGCAATGAAGAAGGTACAACAAAGTGATCGTGTAAGAGGTATGGAATTTAAAAAAAACCGGACAAGCGCGAGTCGGGCTCGTCCACCGATGGTTCCGTACAAAAATTGGAGGTTTCGAGCTTTTTCTGAAATTCAGGCTTTGCTTAGAAAGAGCCCTTTCATCTGATACCTCACTTGAACTAGCGGCCAAGGAAAGTATGGTGCCACAGATATAAATATGTGTGAACAAAGTGATCGTTGAAGTGATGAAGAAAGCCTTATAACTTTCTTTTTTCCCTTAAAGGAATGGGAACCCTAATGAACAAATTTATATTATAAAACGATTTTAAAACAATTTGAATGTCACATCATATACGATTAATACATTAAAGTAAGCTTTTCTTCTCATTTAGATTTCCCAATCAAAAGGCTGTAAAGCGTCTCTCTCGTGTTTCGCAAATCGCGTCCAATGTTCCGTGGAGCAATTACCGGGAGCTTTGCCGGCGAAGCTTTAGATGTAAATTGTTTATTAGATTACTAGTTAAGTCCCGTGATTTTGTTTGGGAACCATCAACACAACGTTTGCGTTTGTTTTTAGATTTTGTTTACTTTGAAAGATAGGTAATTCGAATCTCGCATTTTATTTTTTATTATATGCCACAAAATAATGTGAGGCCATTCCTGGCGCAGGGGCACATACATCCGATCGTATACATGACAGGGTGATTTTTATTTTTTTCACTCTGGTAACGATGCAAAGCGCAGCGTTGAGTTCCACTACTCAGCACGCCTCTAGATTTAAAATGGGAAGTATCTTAATGAAATCGGCGTGCCTTAATGGTAGATATTCAGGATCCCTCTGTCTACACTGCTATGACTACCGTCATACGTGCGTAAAGTTAAAAAAAGAGCGAGTTACGAATTAATTTTATTACAAAGTTTTTATATTTTCATTAATAATAGGCCGTCGAGGCACAGTGGCACAGCATCTAACTATAAATACGAAGGTTAAATTTCTACTCAGGGGATAAATTACTTTCATTTTCGTCCCTCTGGTAATAAAAAACAGCGCGGCGTAAACCTACCATTTATGCGTTACCTATCTGCCAGTCCATGAGTCCCACATAACGCGCCCGAGTCCCCATTCGAACAACGAATCGCAAAAGGATTTCCTCATGATTGAAAGAATCATACTAGGTTTTGAAAGGGAAACCGGAAGCCGAAGTTTTAACTTGTTGGCTTGTAGTGGACTGGAAAGAATATCATGCGTACAAATTAGATCAACTAGTTTGACCGGATGTATGTATTTTCTTTCATAACACAATTCATTGCAAACATAAAAACCTCTTTAGTTTATTAAGCGTTTTTATTTAATTAACCATATTATTATAATTGAGTATTTCTCTACGTATTACGGTTCATATAATAATTTTATTCATTTTGAATTTATATTAATTTACATTTCTATATACATATTTAAACTACTCAACCGCCCGCAACTTTGCTAGTGTAAATTTTAAGACCTAATATGAAATATTCCGTTTTTCTCCGTTTTGGTTAGAAGATCGGGTGTGTCTACTTGTTTTCTAAGTACTAACTATGTCTTAGTTTTAATCTACACTCTTTAACCAATCTACATGCTATATTTTACTCTACTTTTTACTACTGTTAGTACGTGTTAAGAAGGGCAACCATTAGATTTATCATCTGAAATAGAATATCTCCAAGTTCGGCAAAAAATAGAGAATAAAGTGATATAACTCTCTATATTCTATGCGAACACTAAATTTCTGTTATAATATCTGAATAAGGATTATGCAATACCCGCGATGCAACCACTCGGAGTTTTGAAAGTACTATCAAATTTAGTCTTAACTCGTGTAATTGAGTTGCATCGGAATACTGGAGTTGTCGAGTTAACTTTTAAATCAAAAGCTTGTAGTAGAGCAATCTTAAATATTAAATATATTAAAATTTAGTTTTGTAATAAAAATAAAAAAATATAAAAATGATTGTGATTTTGTTACAGTATTCCACCGTCGACGTGCTATTGGAACGTTTCTACTGCACTTACTTTGGGTGAGGGTGTGAATCTCAAATGGAAAAAAGTGGACTTGGAATTTTTATTATTTCCATTATGTTCCTATTTGTACCGTCGAGCGCTACACTAAATAATTTCTATGGAAATATAAAGTAAGAATGCAATTTTCTTATATTAGGCTCGTTTTACTAAACTGAGAAATGCATTACACAAAAAAACATAAAAAAATGTGTAAATATGTTTCCGTAATTCATGCTTTTTCCAGCATAGCAAGATTGGAAGAGGGAAGCTAGTATCCACACACTACGTTCCGCACCTTCGTGAGAAAACGATGGGGAACTACTGGTAGCAGTTGACGCACCGGACCACTGATCACAAGCACAGTGCACCAAAATGGCATTGGTTTGCTTAGTTCAGTATATTTGTACTGAACAAACATACAT
The DNA here is from genome assembly GCA_018249775.1 of Heliconius hecalesia formosus. Classification (NCBI taxonomy): domain Eukaryota; kingdom Metazoa; phylum Arthropoda; class Insecta; order Lepidoptera; family Nymphalidae; genus Heliconius; species Heliconius hecalesia. The sequence continues at coordinate 10,026 of DWMY01001234.1, read as the reverse complement.
TCAACATTAAGAAAATAAGTAGTATTTACGAAAACGATTTCAATTTTATAAGCACAACAGACCATTATATCATTGCCCTATGAATAATTCATGTAGAGACGTCGCCTCTATCTGAATATGGGGACGTATCGGTTGAGTTCCCACTCGTGCTCATTATTGGTAGAATAGATGCAAGCGCTTCAAAAATAACATTTATTTGATTACAGCTATTTGTTCATTTATTTGTTTGAGCGATACGTTATTTTGTGATCGTAGAGTTATTGACGATTATCGTTACTTTCGTAGAAATAACGATAAATATTTGGATAAAATAGATTATTTTACTGTTTTTACTGTATTTTTCGTCTACATACATATTTTACTTTATAAATAGATCATACTAACCTAGTATAAAAAGTAGACATTACATTTTTTATATTTTGCCCTTACGAACGTTTCGAACTGTATCTCGCACACAGCAGGGCAGGCAAAGGGAACGTAATGTTAAGACTCTCCATTTTCCGCCGAATTCTGAAGACAATGCGTATCGGTTGCGTGAGTGGCGGAATTCAACGCCGCGCTTTGCTTCGATGCAAATCGCGTTTGTAGTCATGGGCCACTGCGTCACAATTGATCTCTTGCTATAGACATAAGGCTTAAAAATAAAGATATATTTTATTTATTCATTAAAATAAATGAATAGTTAGTTAGTAACTAAGGTATTATTTGTTACACGACACATACATCAAATAAAAATACTTGCTTCCATGTAGGGAAATTCTATCTTTCTCTGTCTCTTACAAATACATACAAAACATGTTTTGCTTCACGCTGCACATAGCAGGCAAGACGGAGGGAACTTCTCGTTTAGACACTTCTGTTCCTCACTCTCCGTCCAATTCTTGAGACATTACGTGACGTGTGACGAAACTCAATGCTGCACTTGCCTCGTTACCAGAGTGACAACATGAAAATATTGAATATTTCTTTTCCCCGAGCGGGAATCGAACCTACAACTTACAGCCGCACGCTAGTGCACACATTACTTCAATATTCATAATATTCACAATTTCATCAGCTACGATTTAAAATTCTGAATTATTTGACCACTTAATGGTAAAACAAACCATACCTCTTCTTTAGACACCTATCAACTACTTGTAGAGTATAATAAGTTTCTAACACAATAACTCAAATTTACACTTACAAATTTTGTATCGATTAAATAGTATTATACGGTAGAATGTAGAACAATTAATTTATATCAGGACAACAATACTTTTTTAAATATCACTATATTCTCTATAAGTATAATCGAACTCACAACAGTCACATATAGAGAACGGTTTTTCCCACATAACAGGATGGCGGAGAGAACATAGTGTCTCTGTTATCCGCTTTCCGTCCTCAATCAAGGCATTACATATCAAGTGCCGGAACTCTTTGTCGCGCTTTATCTTGCCAGAACATGGAAAATAACATAATTCTTTGCACTGAACGGGAGTCAAACTTACAGCCATTGCATTCACACCTCATATGGCCTCATGAAATTCAATAAAACACTACACATAAAATATAATATGTAATTCCACAATGATATCTTCATTTCATACTTTAATTCTAACATAATTCTCGTGAGGCCAGTCGTGGCGCAGCGGCACAAAGTGTGACTGTAAAACCGACTGGTTGTGGGTTCGATCCCCACTTGAGGAGATGAAATATTTACTTAAATTTATATTTCCATTTCTTCGCTCTGGTGTCGAGGCAAATCGCGGCGTTGAGTTCTGCCACTTAACACGCAATGCCTCCAGAATTGGGCAGAAAGTGGGAAACGGAGTGTCTTACACTAAGTTCCCTCTGCCTACCCTGCTGTGTGCGGGATACAGCGTGAAGCTGATTTTATAATTCTCGTAACTTTAAACCGCAATAAAACGAGGGTAAATATCAGTTAATTACATTTAACGAGTGCGATCCGAAACTTTTATGAATCATTTGAATAAATATCGAACATTATGTTGTTATTAGATAATCACTGTTGTATTGCACTATAAAGCGTTGTGATACAGCCTATAGACAGCCTTGTTAGTAATATTTATAATATAGAACACAGAAATGTATAAAAATAAATTAATTTTTAACAAAAAAAAACGTCAACTTCAAATAATAAACTAAAAAGAATAAATAAATTTACTTAACATTAAGCAAAAAAAAATTAAAGAAATATTTTATAATTTTGAAGTCGGTGCCAATCTAATGCTACAACAACTTTACTACAATATCGAATTACTAAACCTTTAAGGCCTACCCGCCTTAAAAGAATGTTTTTTGAACAAGTAGGTCGTCGTTGTATCTAAGTAACACTTCAATCTTAATTAACTATTATTTTTATGCGAACTGAAATTATGGCATATTGACATGAAAATACATAAAAATGTTTGGGCGAATTGAGAACCTGTCCCATTGTGAAGTCGATTGAAAATAAGAACACTCTCTTTTTTGAAGTTGGTTGAAAAGAAACGCTACGATTGAGTAATCTCATTTTTTAAACATTTTTAAAGTGTTATTCCACACTTAGGAAAGAAAAATACTTTATTTAGAAAACGTATAAAAATTTGAACGCAGCGGGACTCGAACCCGCGCCTCCTGGAAACCGACCAGGACCTCCCTACAGAGATGCTAACAACATAAATGAGTTGTAATAAGCGTATAAAAGTTTCGACGTAGCTTGGCGAGAACGCATGGCTTAGTGGTCAGAGCGCCTGGTCGGTTTCCAGGAGGCGCGGGTACGAGTCCCGCTGCGTTCAAATTTTTATACGTTTTCTAAATAAAGTATTTCTTTCCTAAGTGTGGAATAACACTTTAAAAATATTTAAAAAATAGTTTCTCTCTTGCCAAACGATAATTCTCAGTAATTATCTTTGGGTAGCGGAAATTTGTAAAAATCTCCCTACAGAGATGCTAACAACATAAATGAGTTGTAATAAGCGTATAAAAGTTTCGACGTAGCTTGGCGAGAACGCATGGCTTAGTGGTCAGAGCGCCTGGTCGGTTTCCAGGAAGCGCGGGTTCGAGTCCCGCTGCGTTCAATTTTTTATACGTTTTCTAAATAAAGAGTGATCTCATTTCTGATGAAATATAAACTCGCCAGTTTTAACAATGTTTTTCTTGTAAATTTTATAGTAAAATCAGATATTGCAACTTCGTCGGCTATCTAAGGTGTTCATCATCAGTTCCACAAATTGTGCTTCTCATCATCAGACCTAGACATGGTCACCTGTGAGACCCTTTCAAACAAAAAAAAGAATTATCCAGAACTGTCAGGCATCTTCAAATAATCGCTGAACATACATAAAAATAAAGAATCCAACAAATGGAGCACCTCCTCCTTTTTTTGAAGTCGGTTAATTTTCTTTTTATATACAAAAAAGGAAAAAAAATATTTGAGAAAATTTTTTTGTTAAGCAAATTTAAGTTAATAATGAGCGATGCTAACAACATAGATAAGTGGTAACAATAATATAAACATTTTGAAATAGCTGGACGAGTACGTATGGCTTAGTGGTCAGAGCGCTTGGACGGGTTACAAGAGGGGCGGGTTAAAATTTGATTACGTAATTTTTTTTATAAGTTTTCTAATAATTCTTTTCTGCTTTTTCCACCCGTTTTGCACGTTCATAGTAGTTTTTTGATTCTTTTAAGGAACATTAATTAGCTTTGGACAGCTTTAAGCCGAAAGAGATACATAGACCTACTATGTAGGTAGCTAAAAAACATAACGTAACATAAATGATCAATCATGAGGCCGTCGTGGTGTAGCGGCATTGGCGTGTGACTGTCACGCGATGATTGAGGGTTCGATTTCCGCTTGGGAAAATGAATTATTATTTATTACTAGACTCATTTCTTCGCTCTAGTACCAAACCAAAAAACGTGGCGTTGTAGTTCGCCACTTAACACTCAATGCCTTGAAAATATCGGCGGAAAGTAGGGAACGTAGTGTCTTAACACTAGGTTTCCTCTGTCTACCCTGTCATATGTGGTATACAGCGTGAAGCTGATAAGAAAAGATGAAGCTGCATACTATATAGGCTGTGACATTACAGCAAAATTTGTCCAATGCAAGTTCATTTGGGATTTGTTGTTTTAGTTCTGAATTTACTCGTTTGTTAATTATGAGAATTACTGATACAAAACGAGGTAACAGAGCGGAGGCAAACACTCAGGTGGCTGTGGACTTTAGATATATTATTCAATTGATATTAACATTCAGTAATTGTGTACTTTATGTATATATAATGAGGCCAGTCGTGGCGAAGTGGCACAAAGTGTGACTGTAAAACCGACTGGTTGTGGGTTCGATGCCCACTCGAGGAGATGAAATATTTACATGCCTCCCGAATTCAGCAGAAAGTGGGGAACGGAGTGTCTTAATACTAGGTTCCCCCTGCCAAAAAATTTTTTTATATATTTAGATTTTGTGTTTGTTAGTGAATGCCTGCTCCACCTGTATCCCACATCTAGCAGGGTAGACAGAGGGAGTCCAGTGTTAAGACATTCCGCTCCCCACTTTGCACTGGTTTCTGGAGATATTGCACGTTGAGTGGCGGAACTCAACTCTTCTCTTTTGTCGCGGCACCATAGCGCAGAAATAACAATATAAAAATATTTCATTTAGTTTATAGTCACACTTTGTAATATAACTCTGAAATAAACTGTAAATATTCGAAATATTTGTTTGTAAGTGAATATATTTTGATATTTATTTATTGCAGGCTACCGTGAAGTATGGGGAGCAGAGTCCCACCGTAAACCCGGGTATGGATAACTTAACGAATTTCGCCACCTAACATTCATTGTTTAAAATTCGGATAATGACAAACAAAATGTATTGACAAGTTGATTTAAAGATCTCATATTCAATTTCCACCGGATCCCGGGATACAGCCTGAAGCTAAATAAAACAGATGCTAATAAGTTTATGATGGATATTTTTTTTTTACCAATACAACGTATGCTTTTTGGAAGCATGTATATATTTTCAATAATTGGATAGTGGTTGGAGGTCGTTGTGGCGCAGTGGGACAGCCTTAACAGAAAATTCGATTGTCGACGGTTTTTCTCGGGAATGATTATATTATCATCGCTTTATAGACAAAGCGAGGCCTTGAGTTCCGCCGTTCTACACGCAATTTCTCATAAAGAGAGCGAAGTGTTTCAACATTAGGTTTCTTCAGCTTAATCTTCTACAAAGTGTAAAATAAAAAAATGCCTTCAATTTTTAACGATACCAGATTACATTTTGTAAAGCTGTTAAATTCATATCTCTTAAGGTTCATCTGGGCTTAGCGAGGCGTCACGGCGTCCTAACCTTCCGCACCACACAGGGACTCACGGGGCACGGCTGCTTCGGGGGTTACCTGTGTCGGATCGTTGGGAGGGAGTCCGACGCTCGCTGCCACCACTGCGACGACTGCCTCGATGAGACGGCCCAGCACACGTTGGAGGTGAGCTCAGCCTGGGCCCCTATGACGTCGCGCTCTGTGCGATGTCATAGGGGACGATCTTTCCCTGCCGGCCGTGGTCAAGGCCATTGCCGGCAGGGAGACGTCGTGGGATGCGATCTCCTCCTTCTGCGAGGCAGTGGTGCTCGAGAAGGTGGCGGCGGAACGGGCGAGGGAGGCTTCGGCCGAACTCGCCATCCGCCGCAAGAGACCGGGTCGCCGGAGGGCGGCACACGATCGCCGCCTTCCGCCCTAACGAGCCAGAGGGCGGTCAGCTTGGGGAAGCTGGCCGTCTACTAACCTGGCCCGAGTAGTCGCGCGCAGGATTGCGCCGTCGAGGGTGCCCACACCACCCTTGACTCCGCGACGTGCCTTGCAGGCTCCCGCCGCCGCGTTTCGCGAACGTCTATTGTCCCCACGTCTCGCGGCCAGTGGCAGTCGAGGAGGAGCACCGTGAGGTTTTAGTGGATATTCGGACGGCCTACCATCTGCCGGTTCGCGAGCCCCACATAACCCGCTCGAGTCCCCACTCGGGCTGGTATCCGTAAAAGGATTTCCTCACGAAAAAAAAAGAAAGGGCTGCTATGATCTCATAAGTAGTAATATAATATAATATGTATTAATTATATAGTTTTACTTATAAGTTATCGATTCCAGTATCACATACGATTCTCAGTAAAATATTCAATTTACGTAATATTGGAGCTGAAACACTAATATTCGTTTTAGTTTACAAAATAAACAGATAATTTAAAAGAGGTACAGAAAATCTAGAATATGTTTTAGAAATATTAATCTAGTTTGTGGAATAGCACATAAAAATTGGTTTCAACATAAAATTGGACACGTCCGAAAATCTGTCGTTTGACGTGATAGTTGTACGCACATAGCAGGGCAAGGAACAAAGGGAACTTGGGAACCAAGTGTTAGGAAACTCCGTTCCCATTAAGAGAATTTCGTTCCCCACTTTCTATCGAAATCTTGAGGCATAACATGTTGGGTGTCGTGTCCTTACAAGAGCTAGAAAATGAAAATCTTGAATATTACATTCTCCGAATAGGAATCGAACTCACAACGCGTTTACAGCCACACGTCCCAAAATAAGCGATGAGACTGTCGTAACCCCTGCGCCACGACGGCCTCGTTAAATACTTTTATTGCTATAGGTATTGTTTTAGGCTCACGCACAGGGGAACATGTAGAAAAAAACTTAATATTAAGACACTCCGTTCTCATATTTCCACCCAGTTTCATGACATTAGTTTTATTAGCGCCTAAAGAAATACCAAGCCCCAAATCCTCATTTATTATATAAACAAATCGAAACGCATACGAAATGCGGCGATAAATTATTTACAAACATATTCACGTTATTTATATTTATGGCACACTAGTGTTTGTACGTGACTTTGCTTGTATTGAATATTCTCCGTAATACCATTTTAGTGAGCGCTACTTTAAAATTCAATGTATAAGGAATATTTGAATGTAAATATTGAACGGTGTGGTGTGAGGCCGTCGTGGCGCAGAAGCACAATCGTGTGGTAGTAAGCACGACGGTTATAGGTTTAAATTCCAATTGGGGGAATGTTTTTTTTTATTTCTTCGCTGCGGTGACAAGGCAAAAAAAACTTTAATTAATTTTGCCACTCAACACGGAATGCCTCAACAATTATGCGAAAAGTAAAGTAAAGTAGGGAGCGGAAGTGTCTTAGTAGGAAATTGAGTGCTTTAACATTAGGTTCCCTCTACCTACTTTGTTTCGTGCGGTACAGAGCGTGAAGCGAAAAAAATATCGAATGCACCACGATCTTACAATAGGGTTAGAAACTAGAGCAGATTCACACTGTACCACTTATTGCAGGGTGTACAGATATAATCTAGTTCTAAGAAATTACGTTTTGAGTAAAGGAATTCAACATCCCACATTATCTTGTTACCATAGCAAAGAAATAAAAATATGAATTTTTATTTCTTCGAGTGAAAGTCAAAGAACACGGAACATTAAGCGCTACAGTCTCTACATACCTCTTTGGCTGGTCCTCATGCTTTTTACGTATCTTTGATACTATGATTTGAAGGTCAACCGAAGTCTCCTTCTCTCTTACCGGTCACTTTTTCATAATATATATATAGTTTTGCCATTCTTTCATCACTCATTCGTTCGACGTGCCCAAACCAGCTGAGCACATTCTTCTTCAGTTTCACCGTGACATCCTCGCTAGTACTTGCCATTCAGTATATCTCTTCATTGCGGATTCGATCAGCTAAACTGACTCCACATATCCTACAAAGAGATCGCATCTTCACAGCATTTATCTTTCTTTCGTTCTTCTTCTGTAATACCCACGTTTCGCTGCCGTATAACAGTGTCGGTACCAACACTGTATTGTGTACGGCCAAACGCGCAGCTGTGCTGACTTTTCGCCGTCTCATCAATGCAGTTAAGGCTCCGTTAACCCTGTTACCGACAGCAATACGCCTTTCCACATCCATCTCATATCTTCCATCTCTACTGAACATACTACCCAAATATACCACTTCATTCACTTGTTCTAGTATCTTACCATTTACACTGATCTTGCATTCCGTCCTTTCTTCATCCCTTTCAAATACCAGAAGCGCTTATTACTATTAAAGAATATAATCCTCGAATAAACCTAAATCTAATATATAACTATATAATTAGCCAGACACACCTCGCGACCGTCAGAGATAAGGGACAAGAAGGTAACGACTAACGACCGGCAACTAAATTAAACGGAAACAGTTAACGAGGCGTTATCTCGTTGGGTCGCACACTTTCTTGTGTTGTATGAAAAGTTTTATTATATGTATATAATATATTTATACGTAGTTTTTATAGAAGCGACCGTGGCGCAGTGGCACAAGTGTGTGACTGTCAACGTGACGGATTCCGGATCTAATTCCGGATCACAACCGGATTTCTAAACTAGTACTTATTTTATTTATTTTATATTACGTAAAAGTTTTAAAAATTTAAGCCCAAATTTAAAGTACAAAGAAACTAGTCCTTAGAAAACTAAAGTCCTTAACAAACAACCTCGTTATATTTTATAGTAAATAGATTTAAACATTGAAGCCATCGTAGTGCAGCAGCACAGCGTATGAATATAAATTTCCGGTTTAATCCCCATTCGAAGAGTTGTCTGATAATAAGACAAAACGCGGCGCTTTGTTCCGCCGCTTTACGCTTAATATTTCGAGGCAAGTGGAAAACGAATCGAGTGTTTTATCACTAGGCTCCATATATCTATCCTGCCGTATGCGGAATACAGCACGAAGTGAATAAAGATTTAAAACATAATTAATTTAAACAATAAAGTATACTATAAGATATTCAATATTCCTAAATAACAAAATGACTTAAAAACCATTTCAATATTTTAAAACAGTCAAAAGATTTATATATATATTTAGTCTCCACAGACGGTCTCACTAATTCCGTTTAATCCCCGGACTATTCGACGTCCACGTTGAGAGACAGTAAATATTAAAGTTTTATAAGTAATAGTATAAATAAAGGCTAAGCTCGGCGTTGAGTTCCGCCACTCAACACGTAATGTCTCGAGAGAGGTTTTTAAGTTACCTCTGCCTATCCTGATATATGTGTGATACAGCGTGATGTCTAAATAATTATTTATTTATATAAAAATTTTAGAGGCCATCGTGGTACAGTGTTTGACTGTAAACGCGATTATTGTGAGTTCGATTTTCACTTGAATTACTAATATTTTTTCGATTTGAGAAGACAAAAGAACGAAGTTAATCTTTAATTGCATAATAACTTTCTATCATTGTGTGACTGTAAAATCAACTGGTCGTGGGTTCGATCCCAACTCGAGGAGATAAAATATTTACTTACATTATATTTTCATTTCTTCGCTCTGGTGTCGAGGCAAAGTGCGGCGTTGAGTTCCGCCACTCAACACGCAATGTCTCCAGAACTCGGCGGAAAGAGGGGGACGGTGTGTCTTAACACTAGGTTTCCTCTGCCTACCCTGCTATGTGCGGTATACAGCGTGAAGCTGTTTTTGTAGTTTTTGAGAAAAATAATTGTATTGAAAATTATATAAAGCCATTTGATTGTGCTTTATAAATATAAAAATTGTATAATTTTATAATCTTCCTTTTTAATTGCAAATATTTCTATAATTATATGAATAAATAAAAACCCCTCATTAAACTGCTGCTAAACATTCATTCATTAAGAAAAGAAAAGAAAAAACATCAAGTTCAAATACATAAATAGTTAGTCTTTATTTATTAAATTAATCCTTCATTCATACATTAACTATAGTATTAAAATACTCCATTTTCTATCATCCGGTCCCCAATTATCGAAACATTGCATTTTGAATGGCAGAACTCAACATAGTTAGTATATTTTTTATTTTATTTTATTTTATTTATTTTTAAGGGAAACATACAGTACATTAAATATATTCTAATAACACACAAATAATAGTACAAATACCAATCAAGTTTCCACAAACTACTTACTCATAAGTCTAAAGAACAACAA
>DWMY01001233.1:0-15833 GCA_018249775.1 Heliconius hecalesia formosus | reverse complement strand
AAAATCTTCATTGCGTTGCAAACATACATTATATGTATATCAAAACACGAACATAGTTCAGTGTGTTAATTAAATATTTTTGTGGTTTAAGCGGGCGAAGCCGCGAGCGGGTCGCTAGTATTTAATAAATTCGTATATAACCCATACGTTTTACACTTAGTTATTAAGAAACATTTTTATAATTTAAGTTCTTTGATTTTCACGATTATTACACATTTTTGGAAACCGTCGGGAAATGTATAAAAATACTAAAATACTAAAAATATTCCGTGGTCACGGGTAGACTCACGGACTACTGCAAAGTGTTCGAAACGTCGGGTTTCCAAAAATGTATAAAAATACAAAATATACGCGATTAATCCGGTTAAAATAGTTTAAAACATGTATAATTTGTTACTATTAATTAATATATATTTAAATGATTTTATACCACTTACAACGAATACATACTACGTCTACGTTACTACTACGTCAAAAGGAACGCGCACTTTGTTTGTAACTGCGCCTTAGGGGGCCACAAGTATTGAACCTTTCTGTATTCACGTGACTTTGGTACCAGGGCGGCATATTGTTAAAGGAGATCAGTGATACTTTCTAAATAAATGAGAAATTTATTCTTCGCCCTTTATTTAAAAGTAATCAATCATAAAGAATCAAGGCACATAGAATCAAGTGACAAAACACTCCGTTCTCCACTGTCGACCACAAATTCGAGACATTGCTTGTTAAGTTGCTCAACAGCCCAATTGAAAACTATTTAAATATAATTACTTCGAATGGAAATTGGATTCGCAGTTATAGGTAAACAATTTGCCATTGTGTTATCAATTCTCAATCAACTCTACAACGTTTGCTAAGAAATAATTTATCATTTTTAATTTTGCTGGTTTATAGTGGTTATTTATTAGATGCTTATCATGATCAGCACCTTGAGGTGGCATTTCTTATAGTTTAGCTGAACTACTACTAGTATGTTAACATACTCTACAAATGTGGCAGTCTTAAAAATTAAAACGTAAACACACAAATCAAGCACACGACGGCATTTTTGATCTCTATAAATATTTTTTCATAAGACTATTAAACGTGCATAGTACGACACATTTCTTTTATTGTTATATTATTATATATTGTTAGACAACGGCAGCGGTTAACGTTTTAAAAAAACACGATAAAACCACATATCGTCTATATGATTCTAAACTATTTTGAAAGAGATACTATGTAATTGCAAATAACAATATGAACTAAGTGTGACATTATTTAATGAAGAAATTTATGAAAGTAAAATAATGTATTTTATTATTATATTCACATTCGTAAATAATTATAAGACATAATGATAACTATGAATGGTGAGACATTTGGCGCCAACTTTCAGTGACGATGAAAGTTAGAGACGTTGACGATAAGACGTTCCGCGAAAATGTTTAAAAAAATCTTTAAAAAAATAAGCTCTAAGGCGCATGGTTCTAGGTATTGATTTATTATAGAACTCGGGAATATGAAATACTAGAAGTTCATAAACTGGAAGAAGTATACTCCATCATGCATCTCTTTCGTGTCGATAAAGAAGCATAAGTAAAAGTAAAAAATTAAAAAGTTTTAACCCTACTACAAAACAACTATTGGTTTTTACTATGAGAAGTTCTGTTGTCAAAAATATTATTTTAGTTTCGGTTACAGATGTAAAATTATTTTGAACTAGCGGCTCGCCAGCGGCTTCGCCCGCTTAAACTATATGGTTATTGATTTAATAAGCAGGATTGATTGACAACAAAAACACAATTGACTTCTAATATGATTTTTTATTACTTTAATCTATAATATTCTAATATGTTTTTTTACGACATTATCGTAATTTCTATAAGAATTTTTGATTGTTTCCAACTAAAAAATACGACCAATGTTGATATTTGATTTATAAAATATACATAAAGCTAATTATTTATTATACGTATATATTTTTTTAACATTCTTTTTACCTTTGTTATGTTTTTTAAAACTCTGTTAAATATGCTGATGTCAGTTAATAATTGAATTTACTGTTTCAGTATCAGCCTCAAATGTTCATTTATAGATTTGGATAATGATTCATAATATTCTTTGTAAAATAACTGTAATAATTGCTTATTAACTCCAGTACAGCTTTTAAATTAGTTACATATATTCTTACCTAAACGTACAATGTAGTTATTACAGTGTACACGTAGAAAGCATGTTTTTAGGCATTTTTATATAGATTTATTTCAAACGAACGAACGAACCAAAAAATCTTTGTATTTACTTGATATTTCTTTCAAGATCAAATCGTTCTTTATCTCTGTGTTGAATTAATTACGACATAAACTTAACTGTTATGATTTATGAATGTAATCTCCACTAACAATTCAATTTTGTTTACTTTATTGTATAAATTATTTCTTCTTCAAAAATATATATTTTTATCAACAGTCATATAACCAAGACATTTCGAATGTCATTCTTTAGCCAGGAGTCTTAACAGAGCGATTGCTATATAACATTCGCAGGCAAACCAATGCCTTGAGTTCATTCAAATGACGATAACTTTTTTTTTAATGAACCGATTTTAATGAAACAAACTTTAATTGTTAAGTTGAGTTAAAACAAAGTAATTGGTGAAATTTTCAAGTAAATCGGTTCTGTACTTTTAGAGAAAAATATGACCATACGTATCGACAGACAGACAGACAAGAAATTAAAAAAGAATCTTTTTGCTTTCTATTATTCTTTTTAAGTGTCCCTCTATCCATTTCAGTCAAAATTATTAAATGTACAGACAAAATATTTTTACTGTCTTATTATATATAGAGATTATCCGTTGGTTTCTTCGTATTTATTGTTATTTCCTACTAAGCACGGTGTTATAACAAATATTATTTAGACTCCACCAATATTTCAAATCTTTGGAAACTTTTATATCGAATTCAGATACTGTACTAATAGTATTTATTTCGAATATTCGATAACTGCAGTTACGGTTACGGAGTTCCATGATATCCTCGGATTAAGATGTCTGACAGCGTTTAAAGATGATATTTATAAACTTTAGGGGAAGACATTTGATATTCATAGTTGTTTCTACGGTCTTATGAAAGAAAATTAGTAACTTATAATATGTAACTAACGAGTGACTTTCATAAACGTTACGTTACATAAAAACGACTTAACGTATTTTATTGCATTGTTTTTGAAATTTGTATTTTATTACGTTTGATGTAAGTTTACTACTCAAGTTTTTTATAGTAGATGGAGCAAAGAATAAAACTGTATCGGTTTGAATTATCAATTATAATAATATTAAAAATCTCAAAGCCTAATAAGAATAAGAACAATTCCTTATTTTTTTGATAAATATAGACGTATTATAACTATAGGTACATGCCATCGATAAAAATTATATTTTGTTCTACGTTACTTCCATTAGTAATTGATAAATTACGACTTGATATGCCACGGTCGTTGATTAAAATGAGATAGCATAAATATCAAAATCTGAACATCGTGTGTATAAAGGAAACAACAATATCAATATGTGGCTGCAACGGGAATGGTCAGTTTCCACCGACATGCTCCTCCTCATCCTCCTCTGTGGGCAATTACAGTGTACTTTCAGGTGTGAGTGAACTGCATTGATATTGCTTCACGGATTATGCTACCCTGGTCCAGGTGCAACATCCAGTTAACCTATATGCACCTACCTATACAGTATAATTTACTTTTTCAAGTGAAATGGATCTTTGTTTATTTTAGTTTTTTTTTTATATAGGCATTTACTTTCGAAATGAAGTTTGTGAGTGAGTAATTAATGCAACTAGCCTTATGCTATGACATTACTAAAGATTAAATATTGTTATGTTTCAAAATTCTACCTAAATTTTCAATATATTTTTCATTTACATACATTTTCATATATTATACAGATTACAAATAATATTATATAATATATTACATTAACATTTTTAAATATTATACAGATTATAAATAATATTATATAATATATTACATTACATGATGAAATTATTTATAATCTGTAAAAATAAAAAAAAAACGAAAATAATAAAAGACATATAATGTTATGCCTTAAATTAATTATGTTTTAACTAAGTATACTATTAAGAAGCGTGAAGATTTTAAATGATTCTTCATAACCCACATAAAAAGTGCTTTTCATATTTTAAGTAAATTTTCACTTAGTGATAACTATAAAAACAATATAGAATTTTTTCTTCTTTAGACTGGATTCGGTGTTAAATGGCTTTACTATGGTTATATTTTAAACTCAGTCGGTGTAAACGCGCTACATCAGCCTCTGACTAGGCTAGCAGAAATAGTGTGGAGTTTATTTAGTATCCATTGACACACGATAATTTGACGGTTGCGTGATTCTTAAATGACATTTATAAAGTGCTATTTTTTTACATTATTGTTTACTAAGTGCTATTCCATAATTAAGAAAGAAAAATATTTAATAATTTTATATATTTTGTAAAAAGTAAAGAAGTTATATTTTTTGTCACTTTCTTTTACGTCTAGCGGCTTATTTTTTAAAAATTTAAACACTAAGTAATTTAATACAAGACGCAGAGGAGGGTATTTGGGGATAATATATGAGTTCCGACTTAACTGCCTTTCTTTAAATTTTGATGCATTAGTTTTGACAAAGTTTTATATTATTGTGCTTGTTTTTTTAATAATATTTTTTTATTGTTTTTGTTAAGATAGTCTAAGGTTAGTTGTAGCTGCGGTAAGTTTTCAATGGAATTGACAGAAATGCGGATAACGATATTGTCATTGTGAAGTAATAAATGAACAAGTGAACATCGCAGTTAAAATTGCAGGTTAATTGAATGTTTAAAAATATTTTTCTGATATAAATATGAGAGTACTCTGTGACTTTATTATTATATTTATGCTCTAAATAATATAAAGTACTTTTTATACATACTCTACGTATTCGTCAATAAGTTTCTAAATTTCCATAAGAACGAAGACGGCTACAATTAGTAGATTAATAAGGCACGTGTGCGCTAACCATACCCTGAACTTAAGATATAAAATTGAGGCGAAAAGAATTTTTTTTTACAAAGTCAAACGTAGCAGCCTTTAGTTATACTGTAGTACGTCATACCGAAGGGAATATTAAGAATATTACAAAAACAGTATATCTTCTGAGATGGTGGTAAAGTAAGGATGATGGTGGATAAGTAAGAAGGATAACGTGAGTGGTAACAATATATTTAAAAGAAACTAAGCAAGAAAGAAGTTATATATTTTTAATTCTATTATTTAGTTATAATCGGTACATGTAATGAAATATTATGTTAATAAAAATATTATTTGCAAGCCATCTTCATTAAATAACGTGTGATTCATTAAATAACGTGTAATAAAGTGAATGTTAACTAAATTTTTAATATTTTCAATTCCTCGCTCTGGTAATGAGTTAAAGCGCGGCGTTGAGTTCCGCCAACGTCTCGAGAATTCGAACGAACGAATCTGGTTCAACACCAGGTTCCCTCTGCCTACCCTACTATGTGTAGGGTACAGCGTGAAGCTAAAAAAAATACAATGGAAACTCGGTACACGGATGTACTCGTACAATTAGCCCGGGCGCGGCTTGTTATTGATTTCACCCCGTCTGCCTAGTGCATCGACGAGAAACCTAGGGGGATGAGATAGGGAGAGAACGTGGATCTAGATGCAATAAACCTGTATCCTTCCCACTCATGCGATCCCAGTACCAGAATCTATAAATAGCCCATGAGATGCATTTTCGGATGCAATTTTACAGCTGCTGCGTATTGAGTATAGTTAGTATACCTACTATTATACTGTATATTTATGAAAAATCAACTTTATTGTCAGAGGCTGTTGTGGCGCAGTGGCACACTCGGGTAACAAGGGAAAGCACGGAGTTGAGTAACGACGACGGAAAGCGGGAATCGGAGTGTCTTAACACTAACACTTAACTTAACTCTTAACACTAAGGTAGGCCTCAGTCTACCCTCCTATATGCCTGATATAGCGTGAAGCTGAAAAAATATTTTTTTTAATTTTTATTGAAAGGAAAATCGTAATATTATTATATCGTAGTAGTAGTCGTATAGAAAATGTAGGCTTAAACAACTTTATACAATAGTATACATAGATATAGATTTTAGAAATTAATAGATGATAGATCTAGACTGAGATCTAACACCACACTATTAGCCTTATTATTATTATTGTTTTTAATGTGTTTCTTGAAATATTTTAGTCATCATATGAACGTCACGGGCCTAAAGTCGTAATCATTATTATTTTTATCATAGATTTTTTCTACTTTTAATGTTTTCCACAATTACTTTTTCACAACTTAGATATAGAAAAAAAAACATATTCCCTAACAAGTTGTAATTATTGAGCTTGATAAGAAAACGCAATGAGGCCGTCGTGGTGCAGTGGCACAAGCGTATAACTGAAAACGCGATGATTGTGGATTCGATTCCCACTCGGGGAAATGAATTGCTATTTACAAATATTTTAATTTCTTCACTCTAGTAAAAAGGTAAAGGCGCGGCGTTAAATTAATTTCAACGCGCGCAATGCCTCAAAAATTCGGCGGGAAATGTGGTACAGAGTGACTTAACACTAAGTTTCCTCTACTTACCTTGCTTCATGCAGGATACAGCGTGAAGCTGAAATCTCATTTTATGGTATGTCATTACAATATAAAATATATAGACTGATAAAGTGTATTGCAGCCGATAAATCTTATAGATCAGGGCTGGATAATCGAGAGTTTATTACCTCCCATGTGCGCAGCCCGTTTCTCAGAAGCTGCACTCCCTTACGACGGCCATAAAAGTTGTGGTAACATGTGCATTTGTGCAATGGATGCAACAGTTGACTGTCCGTTAGCGCGCTGTTGCTACAAAACTGCACCTAACTGTATGTAATTTGTACCTAATCCAAATAATATTAAATGTAAATGTAAATTTGTTTGTTACGCTTACACGACAAATCTACTAAACCGAATATTATGAAACTTAGTTTTTCCCGACTGCTAAGGAAGAGTTATGTTTTTCGCGCGTATCTTGTATGTATGTAATATTCTTTATTACCTCGTATCTCCAGAACCGCTAAGCGGATTTACATATTTGAGGTGTCGTTAGATTCGTATTAGCAGCCCAAGTGTTCTTAAATAGGTGACGTTAATAAAAAAAATTATCATGGCGGCTGTGGTACGCCATTGGACGTAGTAAAAAAAAAATTGTTTCGAATACTACAATATGGGTATTAAATTAAAGAGCTCAATTTCAGGATTTCAAAAAGGTATATCATAATTATCATTACCATAATAAATTCTAACAAAAAAATAAAAAATAAAAAAATATTTGTAAAAACAAACTACTTATAGGTCCCGACTGTTAATCCTAATAAACTATTGTTTATTTTCTTTTTAGTTTTATGCAGTCGGGGTTTTTGTTTTTACAAATATTTTTTTATTCAGCCTTGCCTTGTTCCATACATATATTATTTGAGGTTAGCAGCCTTTACTTATTACTAAATAAGGATATAGGATAATATTTATTAAATTTTTATATGTATATATTTTAAGAAGTTTAAGCGAGCGAAGCCGCATATTAGTCTCATAAATATATGCACGTACCTAATTTATTACATGTGGTAATATTTGATGTTTTATTACTATTGTTTTTTAAATAATAGATAAATTAAATAATAGATACAATTATTAAAAAAAACTTAGATAAATAGGTATATAATATTTATTTTTCAGTAAATTTTTTAAGCTAATAATATCACGCTATACGGTTAATGAAAGTATATATTATTGAATGTATTAATAATCTACATATTCCATATGTAAATTGTCGTTATTCATATATACAATTACTTAAAACATTTAACAATATAATAATTAGCTTCACGCTGTATCCCATATATAGCTGCGTAGGCAGAGGGAACCCAGTATTAAGACGCTCCCTTCCCCACGTTTCACCAACTTTTCGAGGCATAAGCAGAGGGAACCCAGTGTTAAGACGCCTTTCCCACTTTCAGCCGCCTTGTCGATGCATTGCGTATTGAGTGGCGGAACTCAACGCCGACAACAATACAATAATGAACTTAAGGTTTATTAACCACGGCCTTTAAATCGAAGTAGATATATATGTATGGATGTGTCCAGATTTGTTGTATACTATAGATAGATAGATAGATATATCTGATTTTAAATGAAACTATTTTAACCGGATTAATCGCGTATATTTTGTATTTTTATACATTTTTGGAAACCCGACGTTTCGAACACTTTGCAGTAGTCCGTGGTCACGGATTAAAATAGTTTAATTCGGTTAAATTAGTTTCATTTAAAATGTGTAATAATCGTGACAATCAAAGAAGATATCTCTGATGTTACCTACGGTATGAAATCGACTTAGTTTCACCAATCAAATTGGCGCAGTGTAACTGAATTTATCCATTACCGGCATAGATTGATTGGCAATTTCGCAAGTTTCTGTATTTCATGATATTTAGATATTAGGTTTTGGTGCGAGTTAATATTTTAGCTTGTAACAACTCATCTCTAAATTAATTTCTAATGTTTTGACTAAGATTAGAAATGTTTTAGAAAAGTAGTTGTTGTATTGTTTGATAATGAACGAGTTTTTTTAGCCAGGCTGGAATTTATACAGCTCAATTTTTATAATTTATATTTTTATTTAATTCGAGAAAAAATATTTTTAATTAAAAAAAAGTAATACTTTTCAAATATAATTTTTGTGTTGATATTACGTATTATCACGTATTACGTATTACCATCTTCATATATCTCTTGGATTTCATGAGGAAGTAAAAACGCATCGGATCCTATCAATTTCAGTATGGCGCACATTTTAGTCGTAGTAACTTTTAAAGTTCCAAGGAAAAAAAAGAATCAAAATTTTGATTTATTATTATGGCAATAATGGTTTCCAAATTTAAGACTTTCTAAGGAAATCATTATTCATTATAATTGTATAAGTACGACTTATACAATACTTTTTACAATTTTTATAGCGCATGCCTAAATCGCTCACCAATGGCTGAGTATTTTTCGACTAATCTAATATTTTGGTCAAATTCTTTAGTCTTTTCTTTGCAAGATTTTACAACCTTTTTATCTTCACCAACTTTATTCTCACTATCTTTAACGTAACCCTGATAGTTGACCTCGGTCAGGTTAAGTCAAAATTTTTGGTCTTATACAAATTTGAAATGATCAATAGGTACATTTCATTTAAAATATATAAACTCAAATATTCAATCTTTCAAAAAATACAAACGTAAAAGACATTATTTTGTCTTTTAGATTGTATTATTTCATTTATATTAATGTGAAAAGCCAAAAGCAGTATTTAATGGGAGTAGATCTTTAAATGATCTAGATTCTAGTCTAAATGAAAAATAAAATTCACAAATATAAAAAACTGATAAAGAATAATAATACATTTAAATACAGAAAATAATAAGCAAGACTAATTTAGTAAATCTATTTTAAAATTAAATCTGTAGTGGTGATGTATTTCAGTTTACGCATCGATAATGGCGTTAGGCTGCGGACGGGAAGACGGGCACTCGCCCCGTGCCTGCGAGAGTTCAGACGGTTGTTTACACTATGTCTCGTATGTTCCACTCGTTTGATCTTTATAAATGCAATAGGTATTTTTAAGAATAACCCACCTGAAAGCTGTCGGCCGTTTTGATAAAAAAGAGAATGATTTTAGGAACGACAACCTTGATACGTACGGTGTTTACGCTTCTCGGTGCTCCGTTTATGAACATTTTTTCATTAAACATAGATAACGGACGTTTGTTTGAAAGTTTTGATTTAGCTTCAGATCGTATTAGAATTACTGTAGCCTGTATCCAATATGTATTCGTATATTGGAATAGTTTAACTTTGTTTCCGGAATAAGATTCCCAGATATTTTTTACCAAAGATTTTTTTTTTATTGCATTTACAAGATATAGAGTAGATACTAGGTGGTCTATGAATCGTAATTGTATTATATTTTGTTTGGGACAATAAAAATTATAGTTTACCTGCCTGTATCTAAAAATTGAAATAAAATCATTTCGTGAACATGACGTGGAATTTTTTGGACATATAATAATTGTTAGTTTTACGATTACCTTTTATCCTTACGATTTTTTTTTTTTTTTAATAATTTACACATTCTAGCCATGTTTATAATTATACACATTCGTTCAGACTTTCAAACACTAGCTAATTTCTGCTAATTCACAAGTCATTGGTACAAAGTATTTTTTTGATATGGCAAATATATTATTTTAATTTGATTTAAAGATGTAATATGACTTTAGATTTTTTTTACAGATACATATTTAATATACAGATTTTTTAATTTGATTTTAAGAAATGAATGTTTGCTTTATTTAGGATGGATCGAAGGCGCAATACCAGATATTCTACGAAATTTTACGTCATCGAAGACATGATGAATTATTTCAGAACTTTAATACTGATCTCTACAGCAATATTTTAGAATCAGGTACAAATTCTATTGAATTTTAGCTTACGCGAATTCAGACAAGACCAGGCCATGTTTGGTCATATTTTACATTTCTGTAAATGTAGATTTTGTAAATTTTCATATTTTGCTTGGTGTTTTATGGTTTTAATCTTTCTAATATTGCGTCCTCGTGAATCCTTAATGCCAAACATCCATTTCTAAATAATATATTATATTTTTATTATTATATAAATTTCTTAGGATATCTTAAAATTGTTTATATATGATTAATCTATAATAGTAAAAAAAAATAACGGAAGCAAAATATTTAAAATCTTTATATTTTCAGCTGTAGCGTTACTATGCTTCATTTTTTCTTCAAGCCTTTTACTGTCCAAAATAGCAATAGGCATTCAGGATTCACATAAATCGCTGGCGAAATTTCACTTGAACTATAATTTATTTTTATTTATTAAGCTTTGCGAATTATGCGAATTCTACACATATCCAAAAACATGTTGTGTTAAAAAAAATTAAAGAAATCCTTATATAATTCTACTAAGGCAAGTATTTCTCCACGAGCTAGCTACTCGGAGGTGTCTGTCATCGATAGCAAACTCGAAAGTAATTTAATACGTCGGCAAGCTTTCCGGTTAATCAAAGTGTTGTGAAGTGACGAAAGGTCTGAGACGAGACGAGACGAGAGTGTAACAAACGCACTTAATGCATGACGTAAGAGGGGTAATATTACTAAATACAACATTAACTTTATACAGAGTAAAAACACCTACCTAACTACCCTAACGGTCAATTTGAGCAATTTTTTATCAACATAATAAATCCGTTACAAAATCCGAAACAATTTTAAAACACGTGTACGCATATACTTAGAAAATAGAAGCTCCCAGTAAGAATTTATTTCCAAAATCATCCAATTGGGTGGTTTGTTTAAGTTAAACCGATTAGGTACTGGGGCGCACACGTGGGCGACAACAGACGAGCGGCAGGCCAGCCGGAATCGATGGGAACTTACATCGTGCAATTATAGCTTCACAGCAACAAATTTAAATCCGAACATATCAGAAATTTTACACCCGCCGGCCGCCACCTCGGTATGTGAATCAACGCTTTGTCAGTCACATACCGCGTGCAGAAACCGACGCGGTTTACATCAGAAATTGTATCAGAATCCAGGGAGATTAGGATAAATTGATGATATATCGCTTTCGTCGTCTTTACATTTATATTTAAATCAATAAATTTAAAAATAATAGCAGAAAATGTATCTTTTTTTGTATCTAGTATTAAAACAAAACAGTATCTAATTTTCTGTTTCGGAACGGAATGGACGCGGTTTACCTATATCAGAATCCAAGGAGACTAGGATTAAAAGATGATAATTATATTGATACATAAACGTCGTTTTTACGTTAATGTCTATGTAAAATAGTACTTATATTTATATGTAGTTATATTTATACAAAAATTTATCTTTTACCTCTCGTGTTAAAACACAATAGTAAATTTATTTTAATTTATATTAATAATTAAATTTAATTTAGGTAATGGTATTTGTAAATACGTATTATTTTTTAGTACAATAAAAATTCATTGATGTAATTTAATAATTATCTAATATATTGCTTTGGAATTTAAAGTGACTGCAAGATTACTGATTTAAAAAAAGTAAGCGGAAAATTTTTATCTTAAATATTATCTAGATAATTCAATTTAATTTTCTAAAAATAAGTCCTAAATATGTTTAAAAAACATTTTACCAACTTATACAATTATTATAGTCTATTCATTTGCGTAAGACAAAATGCAAACAAAGATAACAAAGTTTTATCTCAAATTTTTATTTCGCTTTTTTATTTCAATTTAATTTTTGTAACGAAGAGTTTTTTCCCATATTCGAGTATGTTACCAGCAGCTAGCTGGGCCGTTTTTATGTTGTCTATTCTGAAAGCCTCACTCTATGATGATGATAAAAACTAAATGAGAAAAAAGGTTGCAAGTAGTCTAATATTAAAAATAATTATTTATATATACATTTAAATAAACTATATTTTTATAGTTGTATATGTGAATTATAATATAAAGAGTTATAATTATATTGAGATGTAAAATTAAAAAATATTTTTTACCTTTTGCCTTTGGATGTTTTAACATATCAACTATTAATAAATTAATTATTAATAGTTGATATGTTAAAACATCCAATTGATATGTTATAAAAATCAATTATAGATAAACAATTATTAAATGTTAAAAAAATAATTTAAGTCACTTATGATAATTTATTTTCTAAATTTTCTACATACATTATTATATAGTATTATTTACAGTGCTATCACCGTATTACTTTCATAGTTTTTTTTTTATAAAATATATTTACTCCATCTATCGGAATCTGTAAAATAACCTTTTTCTGTATTGTTTTACTTTAACTTGCGGGTCCCTGAATAGGATATAAGCTTTATCCTTTATGATATTAGGTACAATGAAACGTTAAATATTAATTAATATTTATTTTTTGTATGTATTAAGGTGCGGCGACTATGTTTGCTGGTATGCGTGGCGTACACGGGCAAATGTTGTCGGGAGGATCGCTAGGGGGCTCTTCAATAAGCAGCTTAGGAGGTTTTGGCCACCATCTATCTTCGCCCTTGCCCGCTCTACAAGACCGCAAACCTCCCACACCGCTGCCGGCATTACCGCCTCCAGCTCCGATATTGTCGGCATCTGCTACGCCATCTACTTCTACGCCTGTACATTCTTATTACGATCACATTATATGAAGAGGAATATTATTGGTAATAATACATTAAAAGTTGTTTGCGCATGTTTTCACAATTATATTTTATTTTAAAAGAATTTGTATATAAAATGCGATGTTATTTTCAGATTGGTGATTTTGCTTGAATCCGCAGCGAAGAAATGAAACGTTAAAGAAAAAAATCTTAATGACTTGAATGTTATGCAATTTTTTTTTTATTTTTGTAAAAAAAAATATTTTATGCATACCTATAGTTTAAGTATATCCATGCGTCAAGTATATACTGCATATATAAATATTTAACTACTGTAACTACGTATAATGGCGTTCTTATTCTTAAGTTTATGATTTTCTAAAAAAATTAATAACATATTTCAATGGAATTGTTCTTGGTTTTATTTTCGCCACTTATTTTTCAGTAAGTTCTACTGAAATATAAAATATATTATACTCTCATATTATTTTTATGCATTAAAATAATTATATTTGAAGTATTTTTTTTCTTAAATGTGACTGGTTGACGTTGAAGACATTCAAAAAATATTAATATTCCTATTTTAAATCATAATATAACACACTTCTATGCAAGCACGTATTGAATCCAGTTATTTTTCTTTAGTTAAAAATACTTGTTTAATAATAGATAATAAATGTAAGTGCATAAAATATTTTAAAATATATTATGTGATTAGTCAAATGCTAGAATAAGACATTATGACGAACTTAATTTCAAAAATAGATATATACGTTATAGGTTAAAACTATTGTATTGTGTAGAAGGTAAAATTAATTAAATTGTGTTAAGATTTAAATGTATAGGTACCATATAGTATTGTAATTATAGGATGTTTCTTTTTAAATAAATCTACAATATATTATGAATATTATTTACCCAAAAATTTAATATATTTACTACCCTTTATGACAAACTTAGTAAATTAAAGGTTAAAAAAAAAAAAATATGCGCATCTTTTTATTTAGTTTGAAAATATATAGACAATTTGTCAGGCAGCTAAAAAATCATATGTAAGACCCTGAGATTCGTTGATGATCGGGCCCGGTCCTTCCGCATCTTTTTTTTATAAGGTCTGCTTTCTCTACTTGTATATGAATCAGGTACAGAGTGTTTGGGGAATCTATTGGGATGGAAGCACTCGTGTGTCAGCCAGTCGTCTGTTGGGCTGAGAAAATTTCGTCATAAATTTTATTGAGCGCGTATGTCAGTGGACATCTATAGTAATTATCCAGTGCACATCTATAGTATTTAAATAAAAGAATTAATCAGGGGAAACCTAGTACTAAGAATGTCTCCTTTCCCCACTGTCCGCTGAATTTTGGAGGCATTTCAAGGCGGAACTCAACGCCAAAGTGAAGAAATAAAAATATAAATTTAATTAAATATTTTATTTCCTCGACTGGGATCCAACACATAACCAGTCGATTTTACAGTCACATGCCCCTGCATCACTACTGGCCTCAAGGTCTCCTCTGCCTACCCTGCTATGTGAGGGATAAAAAAGGGAGTAAAAAAATATTTAGTGGTAATTCCACCTTTTTAAACGACATGTTTTCCAAAAAGGAAACAAACTACGCACTAAAATTATCTACCAGCTGGTTTAGAGACAGTTGAATGGAAAGTTTGATGGAGGCATCCCCCAACTGTTCTACCACCTCCTACATCTCGAACACCACTCACCCTCTGCGGCAGTCATCAGAATTACATCGTTTCCTATGTAATTGGAAGTTCTGACTACTTCAGAGTAAAAAGTGTGCTTAAGATGTCAACCAACCAACCAACCTACTAAAAAATAATAATTTTTTTTTTAACAATCTTTTAATAGTCATCCAATCAAATCTATATTCAAAGAGTTGTAATGTATTTTTTACTTTAACGCTGTATCTCTCAAAAAGCACAGTAGGCATAGGGAGCCTGGGGACCTAGCCCGTTAGTCACTTTCCGCCAAATTCTTGAGGCTTCACGTGTTAAACAGCAGAACTTAACAAAATAATACACTACAGAATGTAATATAACATTCATGACGAACAAAATGTTGTTCCCTAAATTTTGAGATAGAAATAAAAGTAAAAATTAAATTTAATTAAATTAGCTTCACGCTGTATCCCTATTAAATCCCTAATAAAAGTACTTATGCTATTATTATATAATAATAATTATTTTTTACCATTTGTTTTACATTTTAAACCATTATATTTTGGTTCAATATTTTTTTACTGACAAAGTAAGTAATTAATAATTAATTAGTAAAGGTTTTGTTACGGTAGGTATCCAATAAGAGACACTATTAAAATGTGTTTTTTATTTAAGTCCTGTTAATTAGGAATTTGTAGATATTAATATAGTGTTAGCGTACTCGTGTAAAAGAGGGTAGATTTAGGTGGAAAATAACTATGAAAGCAGTGGAATTGTGTCAATCGGGGGCCACTTGCTGGTGAGTGACGGCCCCTATTGGAAGGAAACTAGTGTGAAGTATTGTTAGTAGGTGATACATATC